>CM077476.1:6001082-6084623 GCA_039654755.1 Calcarius lapponicus
TTGGTTTTTTGCTTTGCTTACCCAGAAAAAGACACTTAAACATTTGCAGTCAGTAAATGCTGGCAAGCAGATAGCTGTGCTGTGATTTTCCCTACTTTTCAATTTTTTTATTTTGGCATTACTTGAAAAGGGCATTCTTCTCTTAGAGAGTGTATTAAATTGGGATATAACTTCTGTTTCCCTCTGCAGAAATCCTATTCTAAACCTATTAATTTTGGGTACAGCCTTATGCACACCAGATATTGTTCCTGTATCTTTATTTCATCACTAAGATTGGTCCATTTGATGAATTTATCTTCAGAGAAGCTGAAAAATAAGATTACAGGGGCTGGATTCAGTTTGACAAGCAGCAGCAGATTTGCATTTGCTTTGCACTGCTGTGCTGCTTTTCCCCACTCAGTAGTAGAACCACTGCTGAGCAACCATCCCCCTGCTTTCTTTCACGGGCTGAGACAAACAGATGTTTGGTGAGATGTTTAGCATCTGAAATGATCAGTCTGCTCTGATTCTTGCATTTATTTACTTTATATTACTTGAGGCTTTGGGGATTGGTTTGTTTTTGTTTTTTTCCAGTTGTGTTATGAAGAGAAAAACTTCAGAGTCCCATTGTGAGTTTCTCATCTTCAAGCTGCAGCTCCTGCCCAACAATAGGGCAGTGAACAATGGCCCATCAGAGCTGCAGGAAGCAATTCAGGATTTGAATTGGGTAATGAAGAGCAAATGTACTCTCCTCACCACAACTACATGGAAGTTGCTCTAAGATTTTATGACAAATCTTCTGCAACAGTCCAGCTGCAAGAGAAATGTCTTGTGCAAGAGCAGAAATAGAAAGCCTTCATTCATCAGCAGGGTCTCTTTGATGGCTTCTTCCTTTCTCTTTTTTTTTTTTTTTAGATGTAGTGAAATAAATGGATATATTCCACATGCCAAGGTCAATGGTACACACTTCCCTTTCCTTCTTACGCCAGAATCATCATGTTTGTGTAGGTGAGCACTGGTCTCTGTCAGACCAAATACCAAGAACATGGGCTTCTTCTTTCTTTTCTTTTTTTTTTTTTTTTTTTAGACCTCTTTATAAGATTATACATCATATTTTGGTATTTGCAGAGTGAACAGTGTTTCTGGTTCAGACACTTGAGTTGCAAAGGCAGATTTCTCATCTTCCTTTGGTTTGGTATACTGCAGTAGGTCTGTAATTTATTAAAGTAAGCATTATTTGTGTTTAGTGCTCAGGAATGTCCACATTGGTTAGGCCTGGGGGTGAAATCAATGCCATGCAGAACACCAAGCCTCATTATTCTCATTCTGCAGCTAAACTGATGGGATGTTTAAAAGTGTGATGGATAAGTTGGAAACTAAACCAAGGAGCAAGATCTGGTCTGTGGAAGAACTGGATAAAGGAAATTAGAACATGCAGGCTGGAATTTAGCAGCTAAAATAGTCTAGTAGTGATTGGTGTTTATGTGCATACCTGGCATAGATAATTAACTCATTCAGAAACATTTGATAGATAAAGAACAGAATAATCAACAGGAAAATGCATGATCTGACATCTGAGAAACTGATTATGTGTCTGGGAAATGAGTGATGGCTTGTTTGGACCTGCTGGCTGGATGTCTGGTGATGTCTTGGACTAATTCACTGCTGAACATCTGAGCTCATTACTCACTGAACTAATTCACCTGGCTGGGAAATCTGCTCTTGAGCTTGGTGGGAACAGACCCAGGGAAACAAGGGCTGATGGATGAATGCTGGGGACTGCTTTGCATTAATATTGGCAAATGGGTAAAGAACTAATTATGGGAACAGGCAGAGCAATGAAAAGTTCTTGGGAAAGTTTGGGGAGGTGCAGCTGCAAAACAAATTTGATCAAATCTTGTGTTGTTCTGCCCTGTAGTTCTGTGGTAGAGAGAGTCATGCTTGAGGCACATCTGGGAAATTTATGTTTACTTCTCAGTCCCAGAGTTATAAAAGTTGAGGAATGCAGATGCAGTTAAGTTACTTAAAGAACTAATGAAGCTGCTAAAATATCAGCCATTGTGTTTTTCTGGGTGTTGGGGAGAGAAAAAGAATTATATGATCATCCATCACAGTTTCTGGTAGAAAGGTGTTTCTTTCAGCATAGGTGGAGAGAAAAAACACTCTGGTTTTTGATAACAAAACAATTACCTCCCTTTCTGCTGCAAATCCTTCTGGTTTGAGGGAACAATATTTCCTAGAATGAAAGTAACAATGCTGGTTTGAAAAGTACATTATAAGCCAGAATAGCTTTCCCACTGCATCCTGGTTTATGTCTCTGCTATTGTATTTTAGTGTTTCTCTGAAATGAGCAAGCTGTGTCTTTTCCTTGTTGCAGTTTTCCAACGAGTGTATTGTGTCAGGTCACTAAATACAGCATATTTACAACTATTACTAACAAATCAAATTAAATGGGCCATGATTCTTTGGTTCTTGGTTTAATCAAGCCCTTCATATACTTTTTCAAAAAGCAGGAATAGATCTCAATTACATAACTATTCTTCCCTAGAATTCTATGAAAAAGGTCCTGTTTTTGAAACCTTAGGAGAAAAGTAGCAATACTGTTCTGAGCTTCTGTATAAGCTCCTTCTTGTTGTTCCTTACTGCCACTCTGTATGGTTCATACATTTTTAGTAGTAGAATAAGAATATAAATCTCTAAATATGTGCTTTATTAGTATAGACAAATAAATAAATGAATTGCCCTAAAAATTGAAAGTGCCCCTTGGGATTCACTGAGCCATTCACAACCTAAGCTTGGCAGGCAATGATTTACCAGACCGTCTATAACTTTTATTTGAAAAACAAGGACAATTAAAAATAGTATGAGGCATTTTGGCCGTGAATTATTCTGACCAGGATTGTAACTAGAATTTTATTCCAATGCCTAAATGAAATATCTTCCTGCATATCCGGCGAGTTTCATTATAGCTTCAGTTTTATTACCTCACTTTGAGAGATTTAATCCTTTTCTTGGAAATGCATTACTCTTCAGAAAGTACAAATAAAAATGAAATATAGCATTTTTTTGATGGGTGGTAAGGGGAGAAGAATAACAGGAGTGAAGGAATCAACTTTTATATTTAAACTAAACTTTTATGGTATTATTTTATTGAGGTGCTCTTAGCATTGTAACAGCTTTTTGAAAACTCAGGAAGGGCAAAGCTTAGAGGCATTTGTAGAGGCTGCAGACCTGGTGCCATGGTACCCTCTTGCAGTAAGGTTAAAAAATCATAAAGGCTTCATGAAATCAAGCCTGCTTTCCTGGAATCAGTGGCTGGCCTTGTCAAAGCCAGCACTTTGCAAGGTCTCATGTGAAAGCAATCCTGGTGTGAGCAGTTCATTAACATAGCAATCTATTCCTGGGCAAAAAAAAAACCAAAACAACTTCCACGTTTATAAACTGTTTTTATACCATGGATAGAAAAGTGAAAACTGTCTCTCACAAAAAACTGTCCCTGCATGTAGACACTGGGAGTTTGAGTGACCAATCAATAAAGGATAACAACTTGTTACTAACCAATAAAAGTAATTGGCAAGAAAACTACTGACCAATTGGAGTCCCACACAAGGTCTGTAAAACTGTATAAAAAGGAGTTGTGTGAGTAAAGAATAGCCTTTTCCACCATTAAGAAAATGGTGTCTGTGTGATTTATTCCCACTGGTCCTTTCCCACAGCAGCAGCAGTAGCTGTGGTGGGATCCTTGGAGGGTCCAGGTGGCCTGGATGCACAGTAGAGGAATTTTCTGTGGTCAAAAGAAAAGGGACAGACTGAATTCCTTATTTCCAACCCAAGTCCCAGCACCTCACCTCAGCTACTCCCCTCTGTGCTTTGGAGCTTCTTTGGATAAAGACCAAAAGAATGGTCTGCTGGGATGAGGAAAAAGAGAGAATTGCAGAAGTTTCTTCCAGGGGCTCTGCAGCAATGACACAACCCAGGGGGTTCCTCTTTTGTCCCCAGGGGCTGCGGAGGGGCTGAGCCCTGACACTGAAATCCAGGGAGGGGGGTCTGGGGCAGCTCCAGGGCTTTGAGATGGAAAAGGGCTGCCCAGAAGAGAAGTCTTGCTGCAGGGGAGGGTTAATAGGTCCAGCATTTTCTTTTGCGTAAAAGTCACCGTGCAAATAATTTAATAATTTTTGAGTTTTGGTTAACCTGACAAGTGTTTCTCTTCACTCTTCCTTCCCTTTCTTGATCCAGTTTTCATCAGTGTCTTGGCACTTATAAATCCAACCTATTTTGTGTGTGAGGGGTAAAGATTAATGCTGCTGAATAGGTTTATCTTTTTAACAGTGCTGTCACAGGCTGAAGCATGTTACCCACAGTCTAAAAGAAAATTGCATTGTAGATATTTTCTGTCTGAAAATGAATTTGCTCTTTTGAAATATAGATGGAAATAAAACTATTGTGTTGGTAGATAAAGATATATATTTTTTAACCTGTTTTATTGCATTTGTGCAAACGAATGCACTATGAGTCTTAAAATGTTACTCAAGAAGAGGAAAAGGGAAAGAGAAAAGAAAGAAAGAAAGAAAAATTAAAAACAAAGGTAAGGATTGAGATAGAAACACAAAACAGGCGAGTAAAAAATTCCTGCAATTAAACCCAGTGGTAGAGTTTAGATGCAAAAGGCACAAGGTCAGAATTTAAAAATTATTGGTGCTCAGCTGGTTTTTTGAAGTCAAACAATTGACATGGAAAATGATGGGCAAAGTAAATTGATCTGTCTGCACACTAATGATGGAACTCATATGATAGATCCCTCTGAGAATAAAAATAAAAGAGGATTCAGAATATGAAGTATTAGAAAAACTTTTCTTCTTGTAATACCTGTGGAAAGTTATAGGAACGGAATAGATTATAACTTCTTATATATGTGGCAGATACTTGATTGAGATTGAGACTGGAGTATCAAGAAAGAGTTTCAATTATTAATTGTTTTTATTTAAAAATTAAAACACCTAGAGGGGACTATAAAGTCTCAATCTGCAGAGGAATTTCCAAGAGAGGTACTCTGTAGTTAAACTCACAGGAAACGAAAAGTCAATGGAACTTGCACATGAAGAACATGAATGGAAAAAGATGGTGCAAGTCCAAGTGCAGTAAATTAGATAATGCTGAAGGAAGCAGAACCACCTTACATCATCCCTGTGTGTTCTGTAAATGTAGTGCCTGCAGAAATATCTTCAACAGCACAGACAGAATTTCTCTTGAGAAGAGTGCCCCGGGCACTGGCTGTGCCCCAGCTCACAGCTGCTGAGTGTGGGACAGGCTCAGGCCAGTGACTCCACAGACTGCCTGCATTCTCCCAGCACCTGCTGTGGGCTCTGTGCACAAAACACAAGGGAAGATTTACCCCAGAAACCTTCACCCACCAGCTCTCTGTGCCTTACTTCCTGCAGGAGATCCCATACTTGAGATCTTCTCCTTCCGTGTTTTAATTGTTTGTTGGTTGTTTCTGCACTATGGAGGAGCTGACCTTCAGCACACCCTGACCTTCCCTGTGGTGCTTGTAGCTCATGTAAGTACTTCTGAAATGTAAATACTTCTGCAATGTTTTCTCTCAGCCTCCTCTGGAGGAAGCAGGGCTCAGGGAGGCAGCCCAGGGAGAAGATGCTGCTCACCAAAGCTCAGGCTGACACAAACTGCAAGTCCCAAGAGGTGTGAAGAAGCTGGAGAGCAGCACAGAGATGGTGGTAGCAAACTGGGGGTGTAGAAGAGACTTGCCAAGAGCCAGATAACTGCAGAAAACACTGACAGTGAATAAGAAATTATAAGTTTTCTGGTGACAAGGGAAAACCCTTTCACCCTAATTTAAGGATGAGCAGCTTTGCATGTCTGTTGCTTTCTGCTCCTATGCAGATACTGCCCTATGCCTGATCTTATTAATACTGACAGCAGAAACCTTAACCATGTGTTTCCAGCCTTGGACTCCCTTGTTCTTAAAGGATGGGAGGTCAGCAAGGCAGTAAAACTGCTGCTTAAAACATTGTTTAACACACTGCATACAAAACCAGCATTTTTTACCTTTACTATTGAGTGCTAAGTACAAAACCAGCATTTTTTACCTTTAGTATTGAGTGCTAAGCTGCTGATTGATGTTAAGTCACAGATCTCATATTACAAGGTGAGGCACATGTCCTGTAAAGCCAACCCTATTCCCCAGTAAAAAGAGCAAGATTTTAGAAGGTTTCCACAGAGCAATCCAACTCCAGGCTACTGCATAGGAGGCACTTTGGGAAAACCTTTCCTGAAGCTTTTAGTGTGAGCCAACAGGGATTGTAGCTGATGCTGAAAATCCCCCTTTGAATCAATGGATATAGAAACTGAAACCTGTTTTCTTGAGCTTGACCTTAGAGGATTACCCAAAGAAAGAGGCTTTAAAACTTTTCCTGAGTCCAAGGTCTATTATGTGTGGCAGTACCAATTAAGAACTGACACATAGATTATTTTATTTAACCCAATAACTGATCCCACAGAGCTGCAATGGGGACTTTTCTGCCCAATTACAAAATGCCACCCAAACCCATGAAAAAGAAGGAAGAAGAAGCATGAAGTGGAAACCCAGGATGACACCCTGTGCCCTCCATCTTGCTTCCATCCACAACATACTAAAAATCCCAAACCCTCAGTTTCTCACCAAGTGATACACCTACACTGTTCTCTATAATCTATTTCACACTTTTGTAGATTCTGGTCTATCCTGAAGTCTGGGAAACTTTCTCCATGAATGAGGGTCAAAGTCAGTGCTGCCCTGGGGGTCAGGGCACCCCAGAACAGACAGAGAAATACTCCCTGTGCCCTGGGTTTCCACAATTATGGACCTCTTCTTTCAGAAGAACTGTTTGCACATTCCTAAAAGGTGCCACCCAGCCCAGGGAGTGTTTAGCAATAATATCTCCTCACTACACACAAAAGTATTTTGCCATTCTCTCTTCCACCCAACTGCCTGGTCTCAGTTACAGCTGTCTGGGCACAGATGGCTTCCTCACATCCTGTCCTAAGCCTTTCTTTGATTATCCAACACACTGTAACTCCCTTTTCCCCCAGCTGTTTCTCAGGTTGACAGGGAGCCCTGGCAGCAGAGGGGCAGTGGCAGCACTGAAGCCAAACCCCGTCCCTGCTGCAGGTGGGGTCACCACAGGTAGGGCCAGCAGCTGGTACAGGCAGAGAAAACCTCACATATGGCCTGGGCTGCAGGTACCTGCTCCATTTCTTGTCTACTTTTGCTCCTTGGCAGGATCTCCTGACTGATGCCAAACCCCCAGGCCAGTTCAAGATCACCCACAGGTCCCGTTGTAAATAGGTAAATACAATTTGTCAAAAACACAAGCACAGGAGGTTTCAGAGAGCTCCAGGAGCTCAGGTTTGTGTAGACAAAGCTTGGGAGATCAGCCAGCGATGCCATCTGCTCTGGGGTGGTGCAGTGCCAGCTGCTGCGCCTGTGCTCTGCAAGAGTCCCCCTCTCACAGCACCCAGCCCTGCCCTCTGCCCACAGCCTGGCACCCCAAAACCAGCCCTGGCAAAGCCCTGCCTGCTGCTCTGAACACACACAGCAGGGAAAGTTCTCCTCTGGTGTTGTGCTTAAGGTCTGCAGAAAGCATTGACTTGTCAAAACCAGCAGAAATACAAAATATTTCTGTTATCGTGCGCAGGAGGCCAAGTTCTGATAGAGAACAATCTCCTACTTAAGAAGCTTTATTCAACTTTATAAAGCACACTTGGAGTCAAAAAAGTGTAATAAACCCCCAGAGTCCTAGCATAGTATCTAAAAGTACCACTAAATTTATTTACTTATTTATTTGTTTGTTTGTTTATAAAGATCAGGAGGAAGATCTTAATCTGCTTAAAGGGCAGAGCAAAATCATCTGTCAATTATGTAAATAATACATGCATCTAATCTCCTTCTGTCTCCCTTTTCTTTTTATTTTTCAAAAACAATATCTTTTTCTTTCTTTTTGCAATCCATTCTGCTGATTTGCTGAGCACAGGTCTGTATTCACAAGGCAGGTCCAACTAACAAAAATCCTGCTTCAAATCCATAACCCTTTTCCCAGAAGCAGTTAGATATTGGTTCAGGAAGCAGACAATTAAATAAGAATAATGGCAGAAAAGTAACTGGAGTGATTTAGGAAAAAAATGTCCACTGAATGTTTAATAATAATAATAATAGTAATAGTAATAATCAGAACAAAAATAAAGGTATTGATAATTTATTCTCCCGTCTCTCTCTGCTCCAAACCTGGGAATGCATTTTTCAACTCCATCATGCAAGTATTTCCTCTATGGAGAAATCCAAAAGATTTCAAGCGGAGAATTAAATAGTTTTCCATAAGCTGCTAGAATCTACTACAAACTTTTGTAGGAATCTTGGTGGGGATTTTTTCTCAAAAAAACAAGTTGGAGCTAAAGCTGAGGCTGCTTTTCAGGGTGGGGTTTGAGATCTGTCCTGCTCTGTCCCGTTTTTTCAGAGGGCTGGGAGGCAGCTGAAGGTGCGGGGAGAGCTCCAGCCCCGATCCCGGGATGGATCTGCGGATTCCTCAGCGCCACCTGCTGCCCCTGGGAAAGATACAGCCCGGAATCGTTTTAGTTCATTTACTGGGGTTTGTTTGTTTTTTTGTGTGTGTTTAATAATAATAATAATAATCATCATCATCATCATCAGCAGCAGCAGCAGCAGCAGCATAATAACTATTATTATTATTACACATATAAATATATTTTATAATATGATATACAACTTATATTTCATAACATAATATAGCGCGTTTTATAATATCTAAAAACTTATATTTCATAATATATAAAAATTATAGCTTTATAATATAATATACAACTATAATATAATATATTGTATATTATAATATAATATTATATGTAGTATTTATATATTTATATATTTATATATGATATATTCTATATAATATTATCTATATTTTTATATTATTTTTGTATATATTTTTTATTTTATTATATACATATACACACACACACACATATATATATATACACCTGGGGCTAGGACGGACATAAATTCTATAAGCATGGACAGTCTGTGGAAGTGGAAAACAAGTAGATTAATATTAATTACTGGCAATATATATATAATTTTTTTTCTAATTGCTGCAAAGGAAGCGATTCCTGGGGAACACTGAAGCAAAACTGCCAGGCAGCAAAGCAGCAGGGTCTGACTTCCCATCACAGCAGTGACACCTGGACACTGATGTTATTCCCAAGCTCACAGCACAGAGGGTTTCAGGCAGAGCCCAAGCAGCCCAGGGCCATCACAGGGGTTAAATCCCCACTGCTCCACTCCCATGCTGGGAGCTGTTTGTAGGAATAAAGTAGAAATGGAAAGGTTTCCTCCTTTACCCACTGAAATTGGAAAATGTGAGAATTGTGAAGAGAGCAGTGCTGACAGACTTTGGGAAGGTACAAAGCAAATAGCTGGGTAACAGAGGCATTATCTATATCTTAGATTCCCAGCTGGATAGGTATCCCAAACATCCCTGCCTGCCTATCACCATTGTATCCTGGGAATATACAGCAAACAACAGAACAACTCATCATGTTGTTTCCCTTGTAATAATCTCAATAATTTACTGGGGCTGGATATTAAAATGTCTTTCCCTACTGCCAGGCATTTGCATACATCCATCAGCCAGCTTGTATACGTGGGATGGGAGATGATTTAATGCTGCCAAGGAGGCTTAAGATGTGGATAAATGTTTTTGTAAGGGTTGTTAATATTGTCATGCCAAGATTTAGGAGGCCAAAGACTTGTCCTAGGCATAATGACTGGCTGAAGCAATCCTGGAAACATCCCTGTCAAGGGAAGTTATGTTTAAGAAATATTTTAGAAAACAATATCTAATCACAATATCTAGCAGAATAGACTTTCACTCTAATCATTGCCATCCAAATAGAAAATCAAGTTTCTTGAGTGAATTTTCTCAATACATCTGCAGTTTGAGCCTCCAAGCATTACAAAGATGAATATTTGCACATTTGATCTGCCTGGACACTGGCCCAAATTAGCTTTGTGCATGCCCTGGAGCAGCTGTTCTGCATACAGGGATGGCAAGAGGGAATAGCAGGAGTGGGAGGGTACATACCTGGGGCTAGGACAGACATAAATTCAATAAGCATGGACAGTCTGTGGAAGTGGAAAACAACTAGATTAATATTAATTACTGGCAACGATTTACATTTTGTGAAGAAATTACTTTTGCTGTTATGGAGTTTCTCAGCTACCATTTGAATACTCCTGGCTTCTTTTGGGGAAAAAGAGAAGTGCAAAATCTTGGTAGATTAAAAAATGTCATTAAGAATATTATTCATCAAGAGTATTTTTACTGATATAAGCCCTGAAGATTCAGGAAATCAACCGAAAGACAAAACCACACGCCCAGAATTGTGTTCCCTGCAGTCCCTGTGTGCACATCTGTTTGATCCTCATTTGCAGCCAGGCACAAGCACCCAAATCCAGCTGAACCCAAACTCCTGAATTTAGCCAAGCCCTGGGATATTTTCCTGGGTTGAAGTGGTGTCAGTACCTCAGGGCTGGGAGAGAGGCAGCATCTCCCTCCTCGTGCTGGATGCTGCACTTGTTACAGGGATGTTTAATGCTTTGGAAATGCAAACAAGCTCTGGTGATCTGAGAGATGCATGGCTGGTGTTAACCGTGCTTTACCAAGTCAGAGTTCTAGTTGTTTGTCTGGGGGATCCACAGCAGGTCCATGTTAATTAATTCAGTTTTACAAGACAGAACAAGAACAAGAGGAATATCTACAATTCTCTACTGCACCCCACAAGAATTTCCCAGAAGAAATAACTACTTCCCAGAAGAAATAACTTTACCGAACTGATTCTTATGCTAGTAACTAACAGAAAGAATGTAAAGGAATCTGAGCCTCCTTATCAATGAATTTAACATTATAAGCAGGCACTTTTTCAATAAAATATTTACTTTTCCTACCTCTGCATGGAGAGGTATTTTGAATTAGAATAAGAGCCTGGTGCTTCAGGCACCTGTGCAGGTTCATTCGCAGCCTGAAAGGTGCAGTGACTCTCCTGCAGACACTCTGTGTGCTAGAGCCCACCTGGGGCCATGGGGACCCCCATTCTTTGTTTTTCCCTATTAATCACTTGCCTTCTCTTTTCCAGGGCAATGTCCAGACATGTCAGGATTTAATTTCTTAACAAAGAGGAAGAGATTGTTTCACTCACAGAAGCGCAGAAACCAAACTCTTGCTGTGGAGGCTGGAGTTTCTGTGAGGATTAAAGGATCTTGGCCAATTCACCCCAAAAGATCTACTCTATTGACTCTTGCTACTCTATGAGTTTTGTCAGGAAGAATTCATATTTCCAGTAGGCTTTGGCTTTGTGGATGTCTGTTGAACTAAAAGTATTTTTAACATGTCACTTTATCCACAGTCCAGTGTGACTAAATTTCCATTTCAAATACAGCTCAGATCTGACTAACCTTTTGCTTCTTCAACATTTTCAAGAAACTGTAAATTCCACTATTTAATTAATGGGTCAAAGAGGCTGAGCTGCCTTCATGCAAAAGAGAACCTTACAGTGATTAATTAAAATTGCTCTCACTGTTCCAGCTTGGTAGATAGACTTGAGCATGGCATATTCTGCTGCAGAGTGCAAAACAAATTGTGCTAAACTTAGAGAAGCAAAGGGAAATGTGATTATTACAAATGGAGGAACAATTTTTGCAGTACGCAGAGAATGATTTTTAAAGGACACTTTCAAGAGTTATGATGAACTTCAATTTGATCAGCCTTAATGTTCATTCCCTTATGCTGAGCTGGCAGACATCTCTTGGTTCAGAGAGCTATTACACACCATTTTACCCTTTTAAAAAGAGGAGGAACAAAAATATTATTTACATGAATTCTGCAGAGCAACAGTGCATCGTGCATTCTCCTCTGGTTCATAAAAAAGCAGCCAAGTAATGAGAAGTAATTTCCAGAATAACATGTTTTGAGTATGCAGAAGGCAGCAAATAAATGAAACAATATTAATCTGAGGTGTTATCAGACATATTAGGGAGAATTATTTTGATTTGTTGGAGAGACAAAAGTCTTTCATTGGTTGCTTACTTCAGACCTCCTTTATGAACCTCCCAGCTGTGGCAGGACTGGAGAGAATATTGAAAATCTGAATTTCAGGAAGGACATGCTGATGTCTACTTGCTTGTCTGCTTGGTCAGGTAATATGTGTTTTGTTCTTTTTGATACAAACTCCAGCTCTTGTGGGGTGATAATTTTGTAATTACAATCACAATTTGGCTCATCTGTGTGTGAAGGACTTCAGGTTTTGCTTTGGTTCTCTCTCTGTGTCACAGCCATCATATACCAGTGCCTGAAGGAGCATAAATCTAAATGCACTATCTGTTTTCCTATCAAGATAATTAATCTGTTTTCTATCAAGATGTTCAGTTTACAACTGGGGGACCTAAGGCCAAAACCTCAACAGGCGCTTGGATGGAGAAACGAAGCTGGACTATTGTCCTCTTGCCCTGAGGAGCTCCCTCCCTGGGAATGTCACACCCCTGTGCTCCCAGGGGCTCTGCACTCCTGCCAGGCGCTGGGCAGGAAGCACAGGATGCTGAGGTGGTGATGCCACTGATGCTGTCCTTCATCTCTGGGTGCCTTGTGCAGCTCCTCCTTTGGGACTGCAGCCAGCAAGGTGTATCACACGTTTTCTCCTGGTCAGTAGACGGGAAGTTCAGATGTTTCCACAGGTCTGGGACTGCACTTGTGATGGTTCTGTGTTGGTGTGGCAAGGAAATGTCAACATAACAGGTAGGAATGAGGGCAGCCAGAAAAATGGAATATTTTGAGTTATTCTCAGTTGAACAGACCTCTTATTTGTTGTGTAGTTTAGTCTCTTGTGCCTTTCTTTCAGTAAAATACATTCATTTCATTCTTCAAAAACCTTCTCTAGCTCCCAGTGAGAGGATTCCTCGGGAGAAACAGCAGGTGAAGTTCTGCCAGTGGATAATAGAAGTAATTTCCTTTGTGCATTTCAGAAACCTCAGCTTAACCTGTTTTCCTTCCCTCATGCACACTCACACGCCCCGTGGCTCGTGGATCCACCCCTCGGTTAAAAGTTTAAATGCTGATCAGCAGGAGCTGACTTTAATCACCACATAAAGGCCACTGACAAACAGCTTGCCCAGTATGGATCCTGTACATGCTTTTACTTTTCCCCACTGCATTTAAATTTGGAATTAACCCCACAACCCCCCCACTAATGGAAAATCCAGACTGCAGTAGCACTGCCATCTGCTAAAAGATCAACAGTGCAACCCAAGGCATCAATGAAAGCAGAAGGAGGCGCTGGGTTTGTGAATTGAATGCTCCTGCTGTGCCCAAGTTATATTTATTCCCGTTGCTGCTGGATGCAGGGTGCTGAGGGCAGCAGTGGGTGCTGTCCTGGGTGGGTGCTGCCCTCAGCACCACAAGCACAAAGCCTGGGGGCTGGTTCCCTGCAGCAGCCAGCAGCGATTTCCATGACAACCAGCAAGCTGATTACTCAATTACAGCCTTCCTTTTAAAAAGTGACATCAAGCCAAGGGGACAACACATCCTCAGCTTCCCATGGTGCTTGATTTTCAAAGCACTGAGCTATGTTTAACTTTTTAATATACCTTGTGATTATGTTTGCCAACCTAGTTCTGGATCTCTCCTTTTTGAAATTGTTATTGCCTTCATCATTATTTTGTACCAATTGTTCTTTGAAATGACAAGAGAGTGAAAAGCTACTTAAAACACTCAGTTTTTCTTGTTGCAGGAAGCATGCAGATCTAACTAACACCCAGTGAAAAGCTTTACTGGCATGGGGGGGCTGTGACAGATGCACTTTAAGGGGACTGCTGGAGCCATGATCTATTTTGCAAAATGTGCCAAACCTGTTACAGGAAACCTCAGCAGAGCTACCCATGCTGCAGTCTCTGAAACTGAGTTTTCTCTTCATGCTGTGCAGGCTTTTCATACCTAATGTGCTCCTGTAGGTACCAGCATGCTGTTCTCAGGGCTGATGCATTTTTCATCCTTCTGCACGAGCAGAGATTACAGGATATTTTTCTGCAGCTGAAGAAAGGGGGAAAGCTGAGAATACACTTGCGATAGTGCCTTTCATTGCTTTGTTTAGATCAGTTCAGATTTATAACATCAGCTGTGCACAGACTGAGGAATTCCTTTCTTTTTTATAGGGATACAACTGTGTTAAAGCTCCATGAGGGGCTGGTCAAGGTCTCCCTCATGGTGGACAAGAGAGAGCTGTCCAGTGACAAACCTCCTTTACCAAGCAAAATGGAAGAGCCAAGGGAGGAAAATAGAAGCATGGAAATAGAAAGTTGCTTTGCTGATGGCCTTGCCTGGATTCATTGGATCATAGAATAGTTTACATTGAAAAGGACTCCCACAGGTTATCCAATCAAGCCCTCACTCAAAGCAGGGCCAAGCTCAAGGTTAGATCTACTTTCAGAGTTAATACATTTTTTCCAGCCAGGGAAAAGGACAGCTCAGGGCCTTTCAAAGCCATCTCTGGAGTATTTTCATGGGCAGAAATAGCCCAGGCTCTCTGGGCTGCTGTTCCAAGGTGTAGCTCCCTCTCTGCTCTCAGTCTGCTCTGTCTCACATGTCTCCTGGGGATGATCAGCCAGGATTCTGGGTGAGATGAGCAGAGGCCTCCATTTTATTCTCATTTATTCTCTCATTTACTCTCATTTATTCTCTCTAGGTTTCATTTTATTTATGTATTTTTACATTTTTTGAGAACCTGGAGTTTAGACAGTTTAATAGACTGGAAAAATAATTGAGAGAAAGATCCAAATATCTTTTCTCCCCTCTAGAGACACACAAGCCATTTCACTGGAAACACAGAAAGTGGAGAAGTTTGCACTCTTTTCATTAGTGCTTTGGTTTTGTGGTAAGCATTGTAAAGGCAGAGCTCAAAGAGGAGAAGTGACACCTGTGACAGCCCTGGAGTGCAGTGGGACTTGTGTCAGGTAAAGCAGACAGGAATGCAGGAGACTGAGCAGCTTTGCAGGGTGATGTCAGTGCAGCTTGAGGAGAGGGCTTGAACCCCCCAAACATGAGCTGTGGCTGCATGGAGGGGTCAGAAAAGAGAAGCAGCAGCACTGGAGACAAACATGGGTCAGCAGCTGTCACCCAGCACAGCACCGAGCTTCACAAGACCTCAAAATAACTGAGAGAGACCTCAGTCTTTCACTCGGTTTTAACTTTCCATCCTCCTTCAAACCCCACCTCACATTTCTTGATCCATGAGCTCAAACACATCCAGAGGTCATTAAAATCCTCTCTTTGGGCTGCTACAGATACCCTGCATTTCAGTCAGCCTCTGCACCTCTGGATGTCCATTAGAGGTTGGATTGGTATCTGGAGTCAGGCTGGGCTCTCCTGATTTATTAATTGAGCAGTCCTTGTGTCAGACACACTCAGGTGCTGAATTTCATTCCAGGATGTTGGGTAGTGAAAGAACAAATTCTTTGGCATTTTTATTGAAATATGTTCAGTGCACTTTCAGACACTCACTGAAATTAAGATTTTTCTTTACTGTGTAATTTATGATCAAGGGAGCAGAGCCAATGACTAATTTATTTTACCAAATAAGTCTTTAGTCTTTCCATTTATGTGCATGTAATATATGTTATCATTTCTATTTTAGAAGGGTGTGATTATTCTGCAGTGCTTTCCAGAATTTATATCATTTTTGTTCTTCTCCAGGTGAGGAAAACACAGAACATCCACTTGCAGAGCTCCTGTACCTCTAATTTTCCATGATTTTCCCTAATTCAGGTGATACCAACACAAAGTTTAATCAGATCCCTGAAAATGGGAAGCCAGAAAATGCATTCCTGTTTGGGGGTGTTGAATTTCATTTTACAGCCTCATTACAGCTATTGCCCTATTAATTTGTTCTGTTTTGGGAGACTTGCTCTTGTTGAAAGTTAAAATATTATTAGCAGCAAATACCCTCTACAAACCTGGCACAACAACCCTGTCAGAGACAACAGACCCTGGCAGATAGCAATGCTCTGACCTGTGTGATGCCCTGTGGGTCAGTTCCCCAGACTGTGCGCATCAGCTGTCACTCAGAACCTCTTCCTTAGGGCCTCGGTAATTTCTGAAGCAAATGAAGAATCAACATCAGCCACTCCTAATTAGCAGCCTGTTCTCCTGGGATATCACAGAAAGGATAGAGGAGAGAAAAGAGGGATCATCCTTCCCTGCTCAGTCGGAGCCTCAAAGAAGAATCCATTCATCCATTCATCCATTTAGGAGACCCACAAGTGAGTGAGCCCCGCTGTGCTGGGGGATGCACAGACACAGGATCTGTGGCAAGAGGAGCAGTTAAAACATGAAGAAGGCATCAACAGGCAGTTACTTAAAGACGTTCAGACCCCTAGAACTGGATGGTTCTACAGCCAACAAAAGAAGGTTGTGCCTCCAGCAAGCATGAGGCTGGCGTTTCGATCAGTCTTGTCTTCCCAGTGGTTTTATTCCATTTTTTGTTACGTTTTAAGAATACAAATAAAGATGGAGCAAAGGTGAGAGTTCTGCTTCTCTGTCCAATACAGTGTTTTATATGGAAAGCTGAGCAAGAGCACTTAATCAAACTGCTCCATCTGTGTCAACACTTCTGATGGCTTGAGATGGCACCACTAATGCCTGGACATCCATCATGCCTCTGCAACAGCAAGGTACCCCAAGGAATAATTCAGGGGCTTCTCCCAGGATATTGCTCAGTGTAAAGTCGGTATTTTAACTGCTTTTCCAATGGGAATATTGCTTATGACAGTTTCATACAGCTGTAGTATTGCTGCTATTTATCTTCAAACCCCTCGGATGGTGCTGCGTCCTCACCCTGCCCTTTCATGCATTGGAATTCTTGGTCTCTACTTCCACACTGTAGAACAGAGAGGGAGGAGAAGGTCAAATCCACAACCCTGGGGAGAAAATCCTCACAAGCAACGTTTGGAAACTGAGATGAGATGTTTTGGATTATGTCTTTGCTACCCTGTACATATTTTCCACAGTGTTAGTCTGGCTACCATGGAGTGATCCAGATCCCAGACAATCTAATATCTTGCTCAGAGTGTCAGCAGAGTGCCTTTGGCAGGACATTTGGGTTTAGCTCACCAGTTATTCAAGTACCTGGGCATGTAATGGATTTTTTTTTTTAGCTGTAGAAGCAGACTGAGTTTGTGGAGGTGCAAGAGCAGAGGTTGCTAAATCTCTTTAACTGATGTCAGTGTCTGGGCAGAGTGCTCAGCATCTGCTGTAAAACGTGTTTTTCACAGTCTACCAATGTTTGGGGAACAAGGGGCTTATTTTAGTTCCTTCTGGCATGTTTATTTAGCCTTTGCAACAACTTACACAAACATAAGAGTCCTTCCAGTCCTGAAATGTGTTCTCCACATTTGACAAAGTGTTCGGTGTTTTCTCCCTGTTTCTAGATGGTTAGTCTCAAATGAAGGCTGATTTTTCCAGTGATTCACTTCCAGCTTTTGAGAGTATATTTTCTGCCTATAGAGGTACTTCAGAGAGAAGTGAGGAAAAAAGGATTTTTAATGAAATAAATATACAATAAATATACCAGAACAATGCATTTTACAGCTATGTCCCCTGCCTTTCACTGGGAGTATAATCATATGATAACATAACAATAAGATACAGAATTTGAGATCTACCTTTACAAAACCATGAGGAATTGGGTTGTTCCAGAAAACCTCATGATGAACTTGACATGAGATTCCTTCCTTGTGGTTCTTTCTGCTACTGATTTTTCACATATTCTTCTTTGTGGGCTCTACTAGAAATGCTCTTTCTTTTCAGTTTGAGGAGAAAGAGAAAAAAAAGATAATTATAAATAAAGGGGGAGGGGAAAATAAGAAAATATTTAATCTTCCTTAATGATAACTTCATTATATCTTCTCATTACAGTAATTGCAGGTTTAAGTAACGATTTTCCCATTGTGCAAGCTCTGGAGAGGCTGGGAATTTAATAAACAGTTAGAGTAATACCACACAATGAAGGCAAAAGGTGAAATTGCTACTTGGATGCATCTCTTTCAGCTGAACCGTGTGGGATCAAGGGGTCACTCAGCAGAGATAATTGTTAATGTGGCTCCAAGGGGCAGCCAGGCAGACAAACATCCCCTGTTCTATTGGGTTGCCATTTCATTACAATTCCAGTCCCTGATTACGCTTCAGAAATGATTAATTGATTAATACTCAGGACTCACCAAAATGGACAACGAGGAGGGGGCACCAAAATGAGGCCATTGCATTCACCTCGAGGAGGCCTTTGAACCAGGAGGATTTTGTGGTTCTGTTGTGGTCCCATTTCGGGTTATTTCATTAATGTCAGTACAGCAGGACGAGCTCAGGGCCCAGGTGTTGCACGGGGAATCAAATAACAGGAGTTCACTGCTGGCTCTGCAAAAGATTTGCTCTCACTGCAAGGCACTTAATCTCTCCCTTCTTTCATTCATCATCTCTAAAGTGATGGCAAAAGGTTGTTTTCTGCAAATCCACCTGGGCAGAGCTTCTTGCAGCACAGAATCCATACACAAGACAGATTTTAGGCTGAGAAGAACCTTCTGAAACTTTCAAATTCAGCAGCCAGTAATGATGCAGCTGTTGTTAAGATGTGAGGACCTGGAGATCTATTGTAACAATATTGATTTACAGTTTTGAGACCTGGGAGTGAGAGCAAGTCTGAAACTGCCTCAAAACATAGACACCAATTTAATTTCAGCAGCAACTGGCTGGCAAGAAGGATATCCTTACCAAACAATTTGTTTAAACCAAACAACTTTCATGCCTTTTCTTTGTCGTTGTTTTTGGGTTTTTGTGCTTTTGTGTGGATTCCTGAATGCATGAAAGCAAGCTAAGATGGATCATCAGATCATCATTGAGAACAAGCATTCCATTACATTTCCCTTGCTTCTCTATATAAATATCATTACATAGCATTTATTTACTTATTTTGTACTATCTTTTAGTAGTCAACATTTGAAGTTTTAAACACCTCTTAGCTCTTTTTAATTTAACAAAAATGTGAACTTCCATCACAGTATCTCTCATAGGTGTGGTTGGAGAATTTTCTGTCCCAAACACACCTAGCCCCAAATTGTTCTGTCTGATCACAATCAAAACCTTGTAAAAAATAGCACAAATAGCATACCTTATCCCTCTTTCTGAACTTGCTCAAATAATCATTGCTATTTTACATAAATTACAGTTTAATAAAAAAAGGAATGCACTGATGTTTAAATATTGCTCCTCCAGCTGTAAAAGTACATTTAATTTGCAGTGGGTAAAGGTCTGCTTACAATTAAATACTGAAACATTCATTAGGATGCTCTGGCTAGCATATAATTCTGCCCAGTCATGTTGAAAGAGCATCACTATTATCAAGAGACAGATGCAGTCATCCCTTCTGTGTGGGGAGTGTTAAAAAGAGACCCTTGATTAAATGGTGACTCACTTGGGGAGGAATCT
This sequence comes from Calcarius lapponicus, assembly GCA_039654755.1. NCBI lineage: Eukaryota > Metazoa > Chordata > Aves > Passeriformes > Fringillidae > Calcarius > Calcarius lapponicus. The sequence goes on from CM077476.1 coordinate 6,020,651, forward strand.
TGAGGGTGATACAATCACCACGGAGAGTTTGGGTGCATGACAATGGAGTAGGCACAAAGCATCCTCCTCCCCAGGGAGAGCTGGGTTCAAGGTGCAGCTTTTGCTTGTGGCCTGGATCCCAGCTGCCAGGCAGCATCTTGGCAGGTTCCATGGACGGCACACACGAAAATCACTTAAAATCACTTTATGCTTTTACCTCTTGTTTTGTCTCTGAGCCTCGGAACTTGCATTGTCTACAGTAAGGAGAATTCGGGACAAGTGACAAGTAACTGAGGTGTTTGGATAGTGAAACCTGATTTGTTACTGGCCTCTCTGTGTGCTGCAGGACAATGTGTGGGTGTGCCAGAACATGCCAGGGAGATGGGAGCTAAATCTGAGCAATGCAGAGGGGGAACACATCTGTGAGTGGTAACACACACCTCTGCCATCAGCAGCACCCCTCAGCCCGAGGCTGGGACCAGGTATTATCCATTATCCAGGGAATAAATCCTTCAGAGGCAGGTGCAGCTGGACATGAGGAGAGCCTGGAGGGGGAGATCTCACAGTGAGACCTCTCCTGTTTAAAACAAAGGCTCTTTGCTCCAGGACTGATGACCAGGGCCGTCTCTTTCCTTGCAACACATCATACTCAGTCTAGGAGTTTTGTGCTGGTTTTTGCCTGCATCCCTTGCCTGCAGGTTTTCCAGCTTCGACTGCTCTAACTCAAATTCCCTTTTCAGCTGTGACTCATAAGCACTTTGCAGTGATTCTGTAGCACAAACCCTTAAAAAGATTAAAATCTCTGGAAAATCACCACCTAAAGTTGAATGAAGCTTACAGCCACAACCCTAGGGAGGGATTACCCAGTAGTGTCTTCAGCTAGAAAGGTTCTTTGACTGTGGGTATTTTTGATATAGTTCATGTTAAAGAACTCTGAAGATCATCTGAGCAGAAATTCAGGTATACACTTGCTAGAAATTGGCACCGTGAACTCTTCTTTGAGGGATACTGATGTTCTTACCTAAAAAACTGTGTAGAAAATTAAAGAAAAAGTAATTTTCAGCAGAGGATAAGAAACAATGAGGAATAAATCCAATTTGGTGACAATTGGTTGTTCAGTAGCTGAATGAGATCACAGCAGGTCTGTGCTTTATGGCAAAGTTACTCAGCCCAGTACCAACCACTCTGAATCAGGAGGAGATCTCATCTCAATAGGAGAAGGTTCTGTGAGCTGGATCCTTCTCCCTCTGAACACAGGAACTGGCTTTTGTGCCATGCTGGCTGCAGAAGACATTTATGGCATTGTTCGTGTGGTTTTGGGAGGATGCAAAGCCCGTAGCAATGGAAAAGTAAAGGCTCTCCCCAGCACTGAGTGCAGAAGACAAGAAATTGTGTGATATTATTGTGATGTGCAGAGATGCCAGTTTTCAATGTTCAGTCTTGCTTTGGAAGCAACATGGATTGTGCACTCTTCTTTTCCAGAAGCCCAGATGGGTTTGTTTTTGTGGAGCTGCTCTGGTCAGTGCACCCTCACCAGCCCTCCCACACCTGCGGAATTTATAATGGGAAAGAAAAAAGGGATTGAAATTGCAATATACACTTCTAACTTTGAGCAGTGAGATCCTTTGGGTGGGTTTGGGAAAACTCATCTCAGTACCAACCCCAGGAGGGTCCATTCAGCCCCATTTGTTTCATTCCCTCCTGAACCCTGCAGACAAACACTCAGCAATTAGTGTGATTTTGTGCCCTAATTACAACATATTATTGTTATCTTTATGAAAAATAGACCTGCTGCAAGTCTAGAATCAGAATTCCTCCTACACTTCTCCTTAAGCTGCTTTCCCTGCAGGCACACTCTCACTTTGCCTGTCTCTCTGCTTTGCTGGTAGCTTTGTTTTAGACAGGAATATTTTTTCTCACAGACACTACTGAATGAAACCCTCTGCTTTTTTGTGTCCTGTACTGAAAAGGAGAAATCTTCAGCAAAAATAGAGAGCAGCTGAGTGTGAGAGGACAGGTGCAAACATTCCTGACAAAGCTACAGAATAAAAGGCAGGGAGGGGAAGAGGAAAAGTTGTGCTGCTTTGCCAGGGATGCTCTTTGGGGAAGGTTGTGCCTGTGAGCCACCTTTGCATGAGTGTGGGTGTAAAAGATATCAGCATGAGAGAGACAGAGGTAAAGGGATCTGTGTGTACTGGAATCTCTGGGGAGAAGGGGGAATTTCCTAATTCTGGAATTAGGAGAATACTGGGCCTTACACCTTCAAGAACGTGAAGGTATTAGTAGGAACAGAAATGCATTCCCTGATCCATGTCCCTGTGTGTGGGGCTGCTCCTGTTCACGGATCCCATGGAAAGCTCTCACCTACCACAGGCAGGCAGAGAGCTGATGTCTCCACGTGCCACAAACCCAACACCTCCAGGAGGTTTCAGGCTTGGTGCCCATTTCCCACAGCATGTGCCATGGCCCTAGCCAGGAATCTCTGATGTGCCTCCTCTGTGTCCAAGCTATGGCACAAATGTAAAAAATCTTCTCATTCTGGCTGGAGGGAGTTTCTGGATGGAAAGAAGGATGTCCAAGGAACCCAGACACTCTGGCATGGTTCTGCAGGATGGGCTGACTCAGAGCCTGTCTGGGTTCTCTGCCTGGCAGAGCAGCTGTACCTGACTTTTTGGACGAGCAGCAGAACTGCTGAGCTGCTGTGTTCATTGGCTCACCTCTCAGCTTGGCAGCTCTCTGGATGTTAATAATTCTGGATTCTCAGTTGGACACAGCTCTTCATTGCATAAGATTATTTTCTTCCACTCCCCAGATCCTGTTATCACCTTTCAATGTCTGAGTGGTGCTGCCTCTCAGTGAGACCCCTGTGCTGCACCCTGTGAGTGACCCTTCTGCTCAGTCCCTGCAAGCCCCAAACACAACTGAACCACTCAGAACCAGGGCTCCTGCCCTTGTCTTGGAGTCTGCTTTGGTTTTGCAGAACAGTTGGTGAATTCAGTGTCTTGTCCACTATTTTCAATCTGTTTTAACTGATGCAATCACAGAAGTGGTTGTGGAAAGGAACCATCTTTTCTGGATTGTGGTGTAGTGCTAAATGCTTTGATTCTCCACAGAGCTCCAAAGAGCCCCTGGAGTAGAAAGGACAGACCAATAACAGCTTCTGCCAACAAGAGAAGTTGAGCTATGAGATGATACATTCTTAAAAATTTACTTCTACAGGGATTTGCTTCTGCAGCCTGGCTGTCAGCAGTAGCTGGGCTCTAAAGTTAATCTGTAAAGCTAATTTGGGTATTTCTGGATGGGTTGGTCATCAGTTTTTGCATCTGCAAAATACTGCAGAACTGCTGCTGGTTTTGGAGGAATTCAGCCAAGAGATTGGGAAGCTTTTGCCATTTTATCAGCCAAAATTCTGATGTAACAATAGCTCTGTGCCTTTGCAAAACATATGTTAGGGAAGTTACTAATGTCACTTTCATATTTCCCCCTTGCAATTAGTTTCCTCAATGGATGTAAAAACCTGAGAAAAAAACAACCTTTCCTAGAGGGATATCTGGGTACTTTTCAATACTATTCCAGAGGGACACTGAGTAGCAAATGTTGTATTTTCTTTTCCAGATTTCAAATGCCCATCAAGCCTTTGAAAAGTGCATTATTTAGCTCGTTATTAACAATCTGACTGTTAGCTTGAATTGCTAAATGAATCTGCAGAAAAATAATGTGTGTACTCCAGTTCCTCAATGTTTGGACTCATCCAAGCGTTTAAGAACTGTCAAACAAAATACACTGTATTCAAGGGAATATACATCCATTGAAAGATTAAATTAGGTACTGCAGCAAAGCCCCCCCTTGCAGTGGAGAGGCATTTCATGCTAACAAATAACTACAGCATTATTATAACGAGACCTAGAGGCATGTGATTTCAACTCACTGCACATCTTTGCTCTCTGGGTGCCTGTAATTTATTTTTTTTCCCAGGCTGATGAAAGAGCAAATAGTGGTTGACATGGACAGAGTTGCTCCCTTAAACAGTTTTAAAAGATTTTGTAGTATTTCAAAGACTGTCTTCAGAGTGGTTTCCCTGACCCATAGCTGTGGTTTCCTTTCCATCTACTTCCTTCTGAAGCACTGAGAAGTTGATACGTCTCAGGGCCTGCAAACTTCCGTGCCCAAGAAGTGCTCTCTCTCTGTGCTTCCTGACATGCTCCCCAGTTTTCACTCAGCTTTTTCATGTCTTTGTGTTTTGCCAGCAGGCAGCAAAGCCTAGATAACCTGTGCCGTCTGACTTTTTAAGCTAAAACCTGTGTCTCACCTCCTTTGAGACTCTGACACAATCCCTGCTTTTTTTCTCCTTATAAAATGGGAAATAATTTCTCTTTACCCTTTAAATTATGGTGCCTTTAAAGGAATATTACCTCCTTTCTTGCTTGTATTTCAGATCATAAACCAAGAAAAGCCAAAAGGAAGAAAAAAAAATCCAATTTATGGCCAGCCACAACTGTGCTTTCCAAGATGTGAATCTAACATAGCCCTGTTCACACTTGCCCAATATCCATGGCTTGGTTTTCCAGCTCTGGCTGAGCCCAGCATAGTTACTCCTTTTAAAATATGAGGCCTAGAAAAAGAAATAAACGCTGTTGTAAAGGATGAGACAGCTTGTAAAAATGTGGTATATTCAGCAATTCAGCCACTGAGCACCAGCTAAACAAATATTAATGTGGAAGCAAAAGTGTCCTGATGTGGGGTTGCGTACTTTTGCCATCCTAAATACTCTACAGATGTCTCTGTGAGAAGTATCAAAGATACTTTATAGTACCAGACAGGTTATGAAGATGGTTCTTTACCCAGTTGGATATAGTGACTTATGTGGGAATGGAGGAGGTTAAATAACAAATGCTAAATAATTTATTCAAGGAATCTCATATAAGTTTTTTTCCTGCAGCCCTTGTTAGATGGATGTCTGCGCACACAGGGATCCTTGTGCCTGGCTGCTGTCGTGCAGTGAGAATCCAATGGTGACATTTCAGAGCTCGATTGCTATTGATCCCAGGTCATTCAGGTCACTGGAAAACTTCCACTTCCCCCCAGTGAAACTGAGACCAAAAGGATGCGTTTCAAGATAGAATGTGCACCCCATATGCAGAACAGAGAGCTGTGAACATCCCAGGGCTGAAACTGCATTTACCAAGTATCAGTGTAAAGAGTCAGAAGTGATGGTGGGGATGAAGCTCCTGCTCTGGGCTATATCCCAGCTGTAAAAATACAGGGTTTTTTCAGGAAACAGCATTCAGGAATGTTGTATGTGCATCTCTTTTATGGGTAAGACCTTTGTCCTGTAGCACTGAACAGGTGAGAGGAGCTCTCAGCAGGCAGGGGCTGTATTTCATGCACTGAATCCAAAATACTTTTGGGCAGCACAGTCCTGCCCTGGCAGGGTGCTGGGAGCAGCTATATGTGCCTTAGTGTTTGTCTGCATCAAGCTCTGACAAAGGAGCAGCCAGTGTAAATCAGAGATGAACAAAATTAGGCTCTGTCAAGAATTCCCATCCCATCTATATCTACAGCCAACCATATTATTTTAGGGACTCCCCTTTCTCTCTGGGATGAGCAGGGTAATTTTTCATAAATCAAGGCTGGGTTATCTAGTGAAATGCTTGTTTCTAACCACACCATGCTGAGGCTGCCAGGCTGTGACTGAAATGGCACACAAATAATGCCAGAGCAGCCGAGCTGCTGCAATCCCTGACGGTGGAGGCATCACAAATCCCTGGTGGAAGTTTCTGCCAGTCTGAAATACAGAGAAAGAGCCTGGTCCCCGAGGAGGATCAACCCCCAGAGCATCTTCAATTTGTGCTCTTTGTGGATTTGGACAGGGTGACCTTGTTTACCTTTCCACTGCAGTGGACTGAGCTCCTCTGATAGCAGCCAGCCCAGTCTGCGGCGCTGCCAAAGCTTTTCTCTAACATTAGAACAAAAGGGACGAGCCAGCCACAGCCTGTAGCCACCTAATTGAAAGTTTCTGAGCCTGTCAGGGCTGTGCTATCCTGGCTCTCTGGTGAAAACAGTATATTCCAAGTTTTCCCCAATTATAGCTCCCAGCAGCAGCTCCTGCAGCCGGGCTCGGTCCTCCCACACTCCCGCTCCTCGCTGGGTCGGTGCCTCACGATGGAGTTGCCTGGCAACAAGACTCTGCATCTTTGGGAGACAAAAGCCATTATTTCTGTCACACAGATGTGCTAATGTGATTATTGACTGGAGTGGGGCACAAACACAAGACAGGTCAGATTCCTGATACTTGAAAATTTCCAGGCAAGAAGATTTTAAGGGAGAAAGGCATAAAAGCTGAGAGAAAGGCATCAAGGTGGAGTGAGGAGGCAGGGAATTGCCAGGTACAGTGTGAGATAAGGTAAACCTGCTCATAGTTTTTTTTTGTTAAACGTTTAATCGAACAAAAAAAGAAAATCAACAAAAGGAGTGGTTTGGTGTGTTTTAACTGATGAACTTTTACTGAGCCCCTCCTGGGTTCCTGCAGATGCTCTGGTGGCTGCACAGGGCTGACCCCAGTGCTTGGGGGTACTGATTCTGCTGCTCTGGAAAAGCTGGTGGTTCAACAACTGGGTGAAGAGAGGCTTCCAGGACCTTGCAGATGCTCAGCGAGTTCCAACCTCCCTGGCTAAACACTGCTGACAGAGAAATGTTCATTTCACCAGCTTCATGCTAACTTGGATCAAAGCCAAATGGCAAAAAGAAAGAAAAACTTTTTTTTCCCCCTGCCACCTGTTTTTCAATGTTTATAAGTCACTTTTTAAGTAGAACCAAGCAAGAATCTCCACTGTGAAAAGCCCACTGTCCTTCCTCTGGGATTCTATTAAGCTTGTGTAATTCCTGTCTCTGTGCAGGTCTGTGGGAAGAGCTGTGGCTTCTCCTGGCAGAGGTGTGGGATGCTGGATGCAGTCCCTGCCCTGCTGATGCTGCCCCTGCTCCTGTGGGTGGGGAGGTGTTTTGGTCTGTGCAAAGTCTGAGCACAAATTATTGTTCATGGCTTTGCACATATTTGCACTCAAGTTAGCTCACATGAGAGCTGGGGTTGCTTGTCCTAAAAATGAGTGGCCTAGGGCTGAAGCCAGTGCATGAAAAGTAGGATTTTATTTAAACTTCTATGCGGATCAGTTTTGTTTTTCTAAACTAAAGAGTTTCCACAAAAATCCATGAGGCAAAATGGATTAATTTTATTGATGCAGAAGTCCCGACCCTGTAGCTGCACATTCCCAGTGAGTTGTGCTGTTGACTGTCTAACAAAGTCTGTTGTAGGCTACACACAGCTGAGGCTGACCCTGCTCGTTGCCTGGGTTTCTCTCATCACTACCTGCTTTTTAAATGAGCAGGTAATTAAAAATGCAACCAAAGTACCTGAACAAGCATCAATGCAACGAGCAGGGCTGGTTAAAACTGAAAGAAAGTCATTATTCACATCGTGTTTGTGCTGTTTTGGTGGGCCAGGAGCCTTGCAGTGATGCTGCTGGTTTTGTTGCAGTTTCTCCTGCTTGCTGTTTTTCCAGCATAAGTTGTGCTGCTCAGAGTAATGAGGCATGACAGGCACCAAAGGCATTGGCCTCTTGGGGAAAACGATGGCCCACTGCTCTTTCCCCAGCAAAATGGAATTCTAATGACCACAGCATGAAATGCACTTTTCTGCTCCCTTGAAATGTGAATTAACAGGAGGGAGGTGAAGGCAGGAGTAACAAATGTCCCCTAATCCCTGCCTGAGACTTAAGTCACGCCTAGAGCAAAATGCTGATCGAGCGTGTGAAGTGTCGGTGTCAGGGCAATTATTTCTGTTCCTCTTTTCCAGAGAAATCATCTCAAATGTGTGAGAAATAGAGACAGGTGAAAAAGTCTTTCTGGGGGGAAAAGAGTAGATTCCAGTGTTTGTTTCATTTCCAGAACGAAATTAAGATTAGGCCTTTAAAAGAGCCTGTGAAAAACAAAAGAAGGAGACCACAATATAGTAGATTTTTCTTTGGCTCCTATTTTGTTTGGGCTTCCATTTCAATGTGGAATGACTTGAAAGGTGAAAATCTTTTCACTTTGTTGAAAAAAAAAAAAAAAAACAAAACAAAAAACTACAAAACTCTTTGCCTTGTCTTGAACTGAGATATTTTTCTCCTGGATTTTCAGATGGGCCATCCACCCAAGTGAAACTGGGAGAGTAAACATACAGCTTATCCAGCCTAAAAGGTAAGTTTAAAACGACCTCTTGAGTTCTGCATATGTATGAGATACATAAATATATATGTGTGTATATATATATATATAAATATATATATATATATATATAAGAGTGCAGTAGTTGAATGGAAATGAGGTATTTCTTAGTGTTACATCCTGAAAAGTACCCTGTATAGATGTCTCCAAATCTTAGAGAAAGGCAAAAAAAGGATCACTGCTGTAGCTAAATTTCTATTCAGGAGAGGGGTTTGGTTTTAATTTTTGCTTTTTCCACATAGCTGTAACTGTGGCTTGAGTGCTAGGATGTGAAATAATCTTCAGATCAGATATTGGGATTTTCAGTAGTGTGTGTCTCTGGGAGTGATAGGTGAAGTGGAAAATAATAGAGGAGCTCAGTTAAAAATAAAAGAAAGTGGATTTTTTGATAAGTTAGGAATTGAAGGTTGGAGCCCTAAGAGGGGAGCTGAAAACATACCTGCCCTTAATGAAATATTTAAATAGAAGGATTGAACTCAAGACATGCTTCTATCCAGCAGTGAAAGAAGCTGAGAATCCCTGCTGAAGGGCTTGCATCTGTTATGAAAATCATCTTCCAGCCATGGCTTCAGTCTCTTTTGCAGGAAATCAATTCCTTGGTGAAGCTACTTCTCACTTACAGTGTAAGATACAATAATAGACTAGGAGAAAAATGCATTTTTGGCACCTTTTGGCTTAACCTACTTGAAAATGAACTTCTCCAGCTTGCAAAATGAGCAAACTTCTCTGCAAGAAGGGTTGCAAGGGGAAGCCAATCTGTTTGTAGAGCAGTGGTGAAGTGTGGTAAATTCAGATCTCAAAATTTTTGGTTTATTATAAGGTTGTCACTCAGGCAAACTTCTCACTCTCCTTAATTCTCCTTCTCATTCTCATAATAACCATGGTGCTTGGATGGGAATTGAGTCCAGGCCTCAGGATCTGTCCATATAGCTTAACAAATCCTTGCAAATATTGATTAAAACTGGAGTGAAGGTAGCAGGAACAGCCAAAGCTGACTGTCTAATGCAGTGATTTATTACACAACACGATGTTTTTCCTTTGGCTGGTGTGCACACAGGCTCCCAACACCAGCCCTGAATTAGAGGAATTATTCTGTTCAGACACTCAGCAAATTCTGACTGATGCAAATACTTCTCACTGAAGGAACTGAGTCACAATTTCACAAATAAACCTTTTTCCAGCTTTAATTGCTTAAAAGAAAAAAATAAAAAAAAAGGGGAAAAAGAGGAAAAAAGGAACATTTGAACATTATTTCTACTGGCGCCATCTGGTGATTTCCCGGCAAGGGCTCAGGCTCCCCAGCCAAACGCCACAGGCAGCAGTTCCTCCTCAATGTGTTCCTGTACGTGCTCCCCCAGAAGTTTCTGCCAGTCTGAAATACAGGGAGATAATTCCGGCTTTATAACTATCCACTTACTGCCGAGAAATACAAGTGGAATTCGGTTCCGTGTCATTAGTGCTCTCTCTTCCCTACTTATCTCAAGATCTCAGTGCCTCTTCCTAAATCTGATGTATAAAGATCAGCACATCCTTTCCTGAGGGGCTGTTAGCATTCTTGGCAATGGGGGCAGGAAAACAGCAGTGAGGAGGATTAATCCATTCCAGCCCATACAGCAAAGCAGAGCCCAGCTCCCACTTTTCCAGATCCATGCTCCTACCACCAGAGCATATTTGCTGTAATAATCTAATTAGCTGTAATAATCTAATCTCTCCCACCATTAATTCTGCACCACTTTCTCTGGTTTGTAAATAAAATCAAATGTCAGCCTTGCTGTAAGCAGCAGGGACTGAGGTATCCTGCTTTTAAAGGAGCCAGAAGTTTTGTGGCTTTTATTTCATGGAGGTACTGGGACAACTGTACCTGTTCCCTCTGCTCTGCTCCAGGCAGAAAGTTCCCCTGCTCCCCCACTACCCAGGGAAGTTTGCAAAGAACTAAACAGAAAATTTTATAACCTCTCTCCTTTTTACCTCAGCACCCAGAGAAGTGGATGTTCAGATAAGGAGGAGAGGCACAAACAGCAGTGATAGGGTAGAGGAGGCTCCTTTACATCACCTGCAGGCTCACAAGAAATCAGGAATGCCATGGAAAAGGCAAGGATACCTGGAACTCACAGCTAGATGTTCTGTCCTTACAGTGTGGAAGAGTTTGGGCTCCCCCATGAATAACAGTGAAAAAGAAGAATTTATCCAAAAGGAAGAAAAGATGCCCCAACAAATGGTGACTTCATTGTCTCTTGAAATAAATAAATAAATAAAATCTTCCTTACTTGGACCAACAGAACATCCTACATTGGAAGAGATGGAGGAGGGTGTAGACCCATTGATGTAGGTTTTCCTTTGGGTTTCCAGGTGGGAGAAATTCCCACTGGAGCTGGGATGCCCTGTGCACATCACAGGCTGTCCCGTGGATCTTCTTCTCTAATTTCATCACAGAGAAGCAAGTTGGAGGGAGGTGACTTTCAACAAGTTCATCAGCATAAAGAGATGCAATGTCTAGACACCTACCTAGGATCAGTACAAAATTCAGGATGAGGAATTCAAGGAGAACTTGGCTCATAATAGAAATGTGGAGTAGCAGAAGTTCTGTGTGGATTTCAAGTGTAATTGAGGACATTTTGCCCTGCTGTGGCAGACAACTTTCCTTGCAAGTGCGTAACTTGCATCTTCTCTTTTCTTTTGCCGTGAGTTTCACTCCTACAATTTTTCTTTTTTATTCTACCAAGGAAGAGACATAAAACACAGCCAGAATGGTTTCAAAATCCCAAGGCTGATGTTATAAGATAAGATCAGCTGGTCTAGCAGTCACATCACAAGTACTTATTTATTTTTTAAAAGAATACAATGTGCTTGTATTGAATGCTGAAGCTAAGATTCTTCTATCATTTGTAGAAGACTTTTTCACCAATAAATCTTTATATCATTGCATGGTGATGGTGGAGCTTCAGTAACCTTTCACAGCACAGTATCGACCACCAAAGTAACTTCATCCCAGGCAGCTTCCTATACTCTTAAGAAGCAGAGCTAAGAAATGACAATATAGCTTCTGGCTTTGTGCTTTTTCAAGTTTTGAATATGTCCCCAAACCAGCTTTCTTTTGTAATTTAATTAGAAATATTACATTTTTAAAAATGGTATCATTTAAGATAACTGGCAGTGTTATTCAAAAGTGCATGGTAAGCTCCTTTTGGATACAGCATGTAGAAAAATGATGGAAAAGATTCGTGTTGGTTCTTTTTTATTTTAATGACATGCAAATCATGGTTCCATTTTAGATACTTGGAAATAAGTTCTACAAGTGCTTGATTATGTTTAATAGGGGCTATGCAAGTCCTATCCGGAGGCTGGAATGCAAGCCATAATATGCAGAAGGAATGGAAAGACTGATATAGAAGCAGAAATTAAGATCTTCTTCAGTGTTTCTGCTTTCTTTGATTTATTTAACCCTACTTATACAAAATGCAGTGCACTTGGGAAGCTTGTTTCTAGACAAGAAACCCTTTTCCTATTCAGCAGGACAATTCATCTAAACTGGCTTCAACACATTTTGATAAATGCAGCCATTTTCACATACACTCACCAAAAAAAAGGAAATGGAAAAGTACAATGGTATTAAAAGGAAAATGGGAAAGTACAATGGTATTAAAAGGGAAATGGGAAAGTACAATGGTATTTAATGCTTTTTAAAAAGTAATTCAATGTGCAGCTACTGCTTCTCTTCTAAAAACATCTGTGACTTCAGGTGGGAGTCACAGGTGTGTGTGTGTGTACAAGGACAGTCATGTGCAGTCAAGCTCCATGAAACTCTGACAAACATTGTCCAGGACATTTGCAATACTGCATTTTCATGGTGATCATTATCTTCATCGTCACAGGGAAATCATTGTTCCAAACTCACAAAAATGTGTTCTTACACATTGGTTTGGTGAGCAAGTGGGATTTTCAAGGGCAATCCAATCAGGCCTTATCAGGCAGAAGCCCATGGCAAGGGTCATTTATATAAGCATTTAATTACAGTTATATTAACAGCCATCTCTCTGGTCTCTTTTGTCTCTGTTCCACAAACCAGCTCTAGCACTGAGTGCTGTGCTGCTGCAGCTGAACCCTTGCTCACGTGTCAGCAGCTCTGCCAGCACCACACTCCAGAGCAGCAGTGATGCCATTGTCTTTAGCTCCATATCAAAACAAACCTGAGAGGCAGAACCCTGATCTGGCATTCACATTCTCTGAAATAATTCCTTCGCCCAGGTTTTTCTCCTGGGAAGCTGAAAGGCAGCAAGAGGCCTCAGAGAAAAGGAAAACAATTCTTATCTCATTTGCTTCTCCTGTGTTGTGCTTGTCTGGAATGTGTTTGGAGATTGTTTACCCACAGGTGATTGTTTCTTTGGATTCTGGTGCGACTTGTTTTGACTCATTGGCCAACTGGGGCCAAACTGTGTCTGGACTCCAGAAAGAGTCACAAGTTTTCATTATTATCTTTTTAGCATTCAGTAAGTAGCTTTTCTGTATTCTATAGTATAGTATTCTTTAATATAATACAGCATCATAAAGTAATAAATTAGCCTTCTGAGAACATGGAGTCAGGTGCATCAGTCTCTCCCCTCCTCGGTGATCGTGCATTTACAATACCCTGACATCTGCAGCACAATGGAATTCTTGGATTTTAACCAGCCCTCTCTGTGGGATCAGGATGATCCACCGCAGCACAACTTTCCTGTTGTGAGGTCCTCCCAAGCCTTCTTTTATGGATGGAAAGACTGGCAGAATTTAAAAAGTGGCAGGGCAAGTCTTTAACGTGTCCCTGATGGCAGTATCATCCCAAGGCAAAAACATCCCTTCAGCTGTTATTCCCAGTGTGCTGTTTGGGCAGGGATCTCACTGGTTAGTGCACCTCCATGTCAGCCCAGGGCACACAATAATTTAGTGTTTAAAAATCTTCTTCAGTCCAATTGGTTTTTCATTGTTCATGCTCACTTTTAGCCAGTAGCCTCCAAATATTGATTCAAGAGAATGGTTCTTCCCAAAAGGGGTGGGAGGGCCATAAATAAATGCCCATTTGCTCTTTGCAGGGCTAAGTGGTATTTCCCAAGGAGATCATTTGGAAGTAGCACAGGGACTCAGTTAATTGCCCCTGCCTTCTGTAATAAAGCCACTCTCCTGATCTGGGGGCCACAGCAGTGTCCATTCTCCTTGGTGACAACGGGGTGTCCCTGGGCAGAGGGGGAGCCCAGTGCTCAGCTGTGCCCTGTGAAGGTGCCTCCAATTCCACATAACAGCAGCAGCCTGTAGGGCCTGCACAGCTGAATGCCTGCCTGAGAAGCTCATTTGCATTTTGAATGAACCTGCTGATGCCTTTGGGCAATCTTGATGGTTAATAGCTTAGCAGTAAAACACACCATTCTTTTCTCCCCTCGAAAATAAACAAACAAATGCAGGCATCAGAGCATCTCTTCTCTGGGTAGGTGCTTTATCTCTAGTATGAGGTCTGCATTTTAAAGGGCATTCCTAGTGCTTTTAAGCACTTCTAAATCCCTAATATAGGCAGTGGCACTGGATCTTTTTCTTTCCTCATAAAAAACTAAAGAAAACAGCATCATACATGCACACACACACACAACTCCCCCCCCCCCAAAAAACAAAACAAACAAACAAACAAAAAAAAAAAAAAACCCAAAACCAAAAAAAAAAACCTGTTTCACAAATATCTTGGACTCCTTATCACGATTTCCACAGAGGACAACACCACACTGCCATCCTCTTGCACAGGCAATACAGTTCACTGTCACAGCACTTTCCTTAATACCTCAGTAATCCCTAGAGCTACTTAAAGTAAATTCCACTGGTAATGGGGAGATGAACTGACTGTTAGCAGGTCTCCCCTCCGTGCACCGTGGTTCTAAACAGGATCATTGTGATGGGGATTTGACTGCAAACACCCATCAGCCACATTAGGTGAGATGAGCAAGCACAGCTTTTTGTGATTAAGCCTTCTCTGGGAGATGCCTTCGTTGATTTACAGTGATTGCCCAGACACTGAGCCGAAGGTATTTCTGTTTGCTGCTCATCCTTGCTGCAGTTTCGTTTTAGATAGTACTCATCCATCTTCCCCTGGCCAAGTTTTCACCCTGTAGCCTCTCTCCACAGCCTGTATCCTATTTCTGATTTGCTGCTGTTCCTTTCAAGGACATCTGTGTTGCAGATGAGTCTTAGGACAAATAAGCAACAAACTACCTTTACTTCTCAATGGCCATGACCAGGAGGGATTGCAGAACTGCTGGGTGAAGATAATAGAAAATTTCATATTTTGCTGTTAGTCAAACACTCACAGCAAGCTGGAGAGGAATTCTTTTGTGAATAAACTATTATAGATACACATAAAGCTATGGCTGGTCAGATTATGGCAGCTATACATCTTAAAAAGTGCCTCCAACTCCCTGAGGAAAGATGCAGGTTTAGGAGCATAACACAGATCACCTGTGGGGAGATTGAACCGTACCAGATGATGGAGAGGGAATGAAAAGAAATTGTGATGTTTCCTCTGGGAGCCACAAGCGCAAGTTGCACAGGTCTCCAGAGAATGAGATGATAAAAAACAGGAAAAGGGGATCCTATTTTGCCAGATGGGTTACACATTTCCTTTGCAGGTCCCCCTGGAGGCTGATCCCATCCCTTGAGCCAACTCTTGGGAGACCTGCTGCCATAAATGCCTCCCTCCGAGCATCTGAGGGTGAAGGAAGCTCCCTGAAAGATGCTGCTCTGAATCCCTCGTGCTGCACTCGTGATTTCCACAACGTTTTGCACTCTGAAAGGCAAATGTCAGCAGAGTGCTTCCTCCAGCTGTAGAAGACTGAGCTGACACCCTTTCGAGCTGGTCCAAGGAGCACATGCAGGCAGGTGTTGTGCCTTATGGCAGGGACAGCACTGCTGTGTGCTGCTGGCACCAGGGGCTTGGGCCTGACAGGAAACCCAGAGGGAAAATGCTGGCTTGGCTTTCACCACGGCCTCCCGCAGCAGATGGGTGGAACATTTGAATAAGTCCTCTGAGCAGATGAGCTAAATGTTTTAGACCACATAAGTGCTGATAAGAGAGGCCCTGTGTGTGTCCCCGTGCTAAGGAGTCAACTCTGCAAAGGCAAGAAACACAAGGCTGCTGTAGAAACAGAACAGAGTGGCATGGGAGAAGTCAGTGGAGGGCAAGGAAAGGCTTTGAAAGGGCACAGCTCAACCCACCTTGGCTTCTGCCTTCCTGTGGAGATGAGCTGAAACAGGGTGGAAGAGCAGGTACAGATTTAAGAGGATAAAATTGGTTATACAGCCAAATAGAGGTTGATAAGAGGCAAGGACTGGTGGAAAGTACATGTGTGACTTGTAAGGAGAGGGGTTTACAAGAGACCTGTCTCCAGACAGTCTTGCAACTTATTTTCCCCAAAAATATATTTCTTAGTGAGATGCCAGATTGGGAACAGCACTAGGAGCCCAGAATGTTCTAGCTCTGAAAACCATCTTTAGCATGAGAAGGAGGAAATAGTCTGTTTGTTTACTGGAAATCTCTCCCAGGGCAGCAACAATCTGCAATATTGATTAGGAATAAAGGGAACACATAAAATGGGAATTAATTTGTAATACGAAGCTTAAATGTTTTTCAAGAAAACAACGTGGCACAGTTACCTGTACTGGTTCTTGGTGATTTAGGAGTGCCTCCCCCTGCATTGCCTGCACTGTGCTCTCCCCAGACTCCTCAGATTCACCAGCTGGGACTGCCCAGGCAAGACCTCAGCTCTGGATTGTTTCCAGTTACTACAGATCTGTAGAAGCTGCAGCAGATCCACCCACAGAGTGAGGATGGTATGGCACTGCATCCAGGCGGGAGTGTTTGTGTGGGCAGATGATGAGAGGACAGAGAACAACCTATTACTCACCCACAAACGAGACTCTCTGATGGGATGTGATCTGAGAAAACAAAATTCTTGAGGAAGTGACAGAATATCAAAATTGAACATAGGAGTGAAAGGTTATAAACCATTTTTCTTTGATGCTATCTTTTTCCTCCATGGGACAGAAACAAATGATTCAAAGTCCCCTGTGAAGTCAGTTAAAGACAGAAGAAACACATCAGAATGGCATTAGACCTCATGGGCCAAAACTCAATGTTCAGCTGAAAATTGTAAACTAACAGCAATGTTCAGTCCTGGAATCCAAGTCCTTGCTGGGGCAAGAAACCAAAAATAGAATCCCAGAGAGGTTGGGTCAGCACATCCACTGGCAAGCAAGTCTTGGGGCAAAATAAAGAGCTCTTAACTGGATCATTGCACTTGGAACTCAGCTGAAGGGAAACACCTGGTAACTTCTCCCCCTAAAATCCACTACCTCTCCCTTCTCCCCTGGGCCTGCAGAGCTGGTGTCCCTTTTCTGCAGGGGAAGGGTTTTGTGCTCAATTCTCCCTTTCTCTCCCAATTCATTTTTTGATCAGGAAAGTGGAAATTGGAGGAGATGCTCATCTCAGCTGCGGAAATGTTCCTGACAGTGTAGTATCACATGCATTTGTCAGTCCTGCTCTCAGCAGCTAAAGCAAAGAGGCTCCATCACTTTTGCTATGGCAACCACTCCATGCACTTTAGTTAAACTTCACTTAACTTCTTTTCCCTTGGTGATATTCAGCTTGGATTGTCCTTCCCATGGTCAAAAAGGCTGCAATAGCCATCTGAATTCTGTATGGACTGAAATCGAAGGCTGCGCCAGCCCAGCCACTTTGACAGTGCAAACTGCCTAAATTAAAACATCTACACTGTCTCTACCTAGACAAATAAAACCAAATTAATTCAATCTTACAGAGGAAAGTTTGTTTATTCATTAAACAGAGTAAAATGGTGAGTCAATTTGTAGACACCTGGGCTGGTATCAGCCTTCTGACACTGCAGTGTGAAGCTGGCAGCACACGTTCAGAGCAAGCTAAAAAATCTCCCTCTTCCATCTTCCAGACAAACAAAGAAGGAAGGAATCAATTTTAAGGTGTCCCTTTCTTTCTTTTGGGGGGGTGATGAGTCATCAAGGAACCTTCTTCAGAGTTCACCTTCTCCATCCCACTTCTGGGGGAGTCTCTTTCCAAATTTCTGAAGATAAGTAACTCCCGTATCAACTCCCTCCTCCCTGTGCTGGCCCTGTGATCTGTCTTGTTTGCAAGATATTCCTTATTAGGGAATGACTAATGGCACAGTGATGTCAACTGGAAAATATCCCCAAATCTCTTTATCATTGTCTTAGATCTCTGTCATCCCAAATTCTACCTGATCCTTTGGAGCCATTTTATGGATAGGAGCATGTAAACTTATCCTGCTACTAGTGAAACAGGAAAGAAATTTAGGAGCTATTAGCCTTTGAGGCACAAACTAAAAGTAGTGGCATTTCTGTTAATTCCCTTAAGAGTCATTGCATTTACTTCCTGCTTTGTTGTTTTTTAATCTGTTTGTACTATTTATACATTTGAATGTCACAGATTTGAATCTGATCCAAATCATTTCCCAATAAATCATGAGTAACCTTGGGGAAATCAGAGGTGTGCTGGGGAGTTCAGATGAAATCATAATTTCCAAAATCTTTCTCTGCAGTGAAATTTCTCTCCCCCAGAGGATCTGGGGAAGGCATGCAGGCAGTTTAAAGCCTAGGGATTAGACTCTGCAATGTCCCAATCCAGTCTGTTTTACTCATCCAGCTTGTCATATTACCAGTCCACTCCTGCACAGAATTTTACCTGGTGGTAAATAGATTTGCCTGGAATTGCAGATTGCTTTGCAGCCTGGATATTTGTAAACCTCAGAATATTTGTAAACAGAGAAACAAAGCAAGAGGTAACTGTATATATATAGACATATACAAATGCAAATCTTTTCTGCAACTTTGCTCACATCTTGAATTGCACAGGTTTAATACTGGCTGCTGCTGAGATATTGAGATTCAGGGGCTTCAAATCCTTAAGCAACAACTCTGAATTGTGCAGAAACCATTGGTGACAAGAGTACTGTGTGCAGGTGCTGGTGCAGTTTTCTTCCACACGACTTTGCCGGTGCTGAAGGGCTCCTGGTAGTCCAGCTCCGGATTCCAAGCAGACACAGTGTCACCTAGAGGAGAAAGCACGGCCATGCACACCGAGATAGAAAGGGAATATATATTTTTAGGGGAATAAATGTCCCGAATGAAACCAGTGTCCGTGCTGATGCAGTTTGCCCTTCCTCATTATCTTTCTGGGCTGTGTGAGTGTGTGGGCACAGGGCATGGCATGAAGGTCTCTTGGGAAACTCCTTTGTGATAAACCATAAAGAATATCTCACTGATTTGGGTCATTTATGTCTTTCTATTATCTCCTCCATATTTCCCTTCTCAAGAGCACGGCGGGCTAACAATAACTTTTGATACTTCAGTGCCCAGTTTGAAATGTAGAAATAGCTCAGATAGTGAATTATTCCTTTGTAATTGGAGACAAGAGCCAGCAGGAGCCAGAAGGAGGATGATTGGCTTGCATTCACATTTCTCCTTCTAAAGGCCCTGCTGTTTCTTTGCTTCTACTGTACAGGAAGCAGACAAGCTGTTATTTCTCGTTGTTGAGTACAATAGGGCTTGGAAGAAACGTGTTGGGTTAATATTAACCACCTTTATTGAAAATCTTGGCAGACTTAACTCAGTCCTGTACCTTTGCAAGATGTGATAGATAAATGAATTATTGAGCAGTTCACTGCATGGGAGGTATTTCAGTCCTGCTGTAGAATAAAAGATATTTCCTCCATGGGCATTTCAGAGCATCGTGCTGGTTTTGGCCAAAGTTTCCTCGTGCACATCCCTGCTGTGCAGCCTCTCCTTTTGGAGAACTGGTATAATTTGTCCCCACAGATGGATATATTTATTTTATAAAGCAACCAGACAACTCACTGGCATTTATACTTCTTAATGATAGGCATTAGGAGAACATGAAACATAGTGGTCCTGGGGTTAGTCGCTTGATTGCGTGTTAGGATTTCATGCCGTGTAGGAGGGGGAAATGAGCAGTAACAATAACACAGCTTCAAAATAGGCTCTTCAGTGAAAGTGAGAGCAGTTCCAAAAAGGCTCTCGTGTGGGAGA
Source organism: Calcarius lapponicus (assembly GCA_039654755.1). Lineage (NCBI taxonomy): Eukaryota > Metazoa > Chordata > Aves > Passeriformes > Fringillidae > Calcarius > Calcarius lapponicus. Next base: position 6,040,001 of record CM077476.1, read on the forward strand.
GGCATTGACACAAACCTGTCAGGAAAGGTGATCACAGTCCAAAGTGAATTGTGCCCAGGTCTTGGAAGATAAGCAGGGATAATTTTGCATGAGTGAATTCTTCCCCAAGAAATGCAGATGACAAACTCATTTGGAGAGTTTCTTGAGACGCAATCAGCTGCCTCCAGGATTTGGAAACAGCATGTTATTTAGATACTACCTCATGGGAGAAAGGGTTTAAGAGACCTTTTGTTTAAAAGTATTTGCTTTAACCAAGCCTGGTAATTATAATCAGAGGACTTGTTAGGATCACATACAAAGGTCACAGGAACCCCACTGAGTTTAAGAAAAATAAAGGTACTACTGGTACAAAGAAAACTGAAAAATAACAGAGGATAACCCTGATAAAAACATTCTGTTCAAGTGCCAGAGTTTCAGACATTCTGAGTTACAGATTTTCAGGATCAGTTAGGGAACATGGAAGGTCTTGAATCTGCATGAGAGGAGAAATAGCAAGTCTAATTTTCCTGCTTCCCATTAATAGAGAGCAAGTCCCAGTTCTTCATACCACTAGATCCCATCTCTGCCAGCTACCTGCTCTTGGCAGGCATTGAAGTCAAGGCATAAGTGTTCTGCTCTAGAGCAGGACATATGAGTAACTCAACAAAAAAACCTCAATTCTTACAAAATGACTGGGCAATTTTTAATTTCTTTTTCCTATTAGAAGCCACAGAGAGTTCTTAAAGGCTAGGTTTGGCTCAGCAGGCATGAGTTCTTGCAAGGAAGTACCTCACTTGCTAGCTGACACAAGAAGAACTCCAATTTATATTTAGAGGACATGAGTAAGTGGTCGTATATGCATTTCTTTGGCAAACAGAACTATTAATCATTGTATTTATTGTAAGATTAGACACAAGGCTGAGATGTGCTGAACATGAGCTGATGATTTGCAGCTTCAGTTGTTGTGAGGGGCAGTTTGCAGGATTTTGTGCTGCTTTGGATTGGATCTTCCAGAACCAAGACTGTTTTAGAAGGCTGCAATGAATCATTTTGAAGATTTGATGGTTGGTTCCTGAACTGGGTGCCCAGACACTACTTGTGCTCACTCTGCAGTTGGTGGGATAAGTCACCTGCAGCATTAATATTTAGTCTCCATAAGAACAGCAGACCTGACTCACAGATGTCTTTAACATCTGGTACATCAGTTCATTTTAACTCAGGATGCTCTACCCACCCAGCTGTCCCTATCCCAATGACTTGGAAGAGTCACTCTGTGTAGGCCATAAAATCATAATTATGCAGGTGATTTCTGAGCACTTGTGTGCAGTGGGCTACATGCAGGAACTTCTGCAAACATGGTGATATTTTACTATCCAGCCCTTTTGTGCTAAAATTGTTCAGACAGAAGTAGATACCTGCAGAAGAAATGGGGTGAATTAGTTCAGATTTTCATACTCATGACTGACTGGGACAGATATTACTTTGTTAATAGGAGCTCACAAATGCTCTTCAGTTGTTATCATGGCAGGGGGAGTACTCATGTATTTTATAATAATTTGTGATCATATTCCTGGACTGGTGTGTTCCTGTAGGTTAATAGGTACAGGAACCCCATAATTCCTTACTCATAGCAAGCTAATTGATAGTGGGTTGGGGACTGCTTTAACACATGGCAAACCTCACATTCTGGGAAAGGGAGAACAGTAGAGAAGAGAAATCCTATTAAGTCTTGTCCTCCACTAACACCGGACATACTGTACATCAAATCCTCTGCTTGTGTGTTAATCACCCCACTCATTAAGCAGTGGAAGCTGATTAAACAAAAGTCACTCAGAGGGTCTGATGATGGAGGCTCTGTTAAGTTCCAAAGCAGATCAAATTAGATGGCTGGATAAGTATTTGCATACATTAACATTAACTAGCCCTTTCTTTTGTAAAGATCCAGGCAATATCTTTCTGGGTGAAGCATCAGGATTTTAATCATATTCTCTCATGATTAGTTCACTTATGTTTCTAATATTGCAGATGTATAACTACAAACTAAGAGATGATGCCTCATTAAAAAATCATTGATAAATACATGATAGGTAGGTGCAAAGACCGAGAGGAAGATTGGCCCTTTTAAATCATCATGCACAGAACAGTTACAGCTACATTTTGTCCTGCTTTAGATTCAGGAGTCATTGAGATCTAAATCCCCAATGACCTAGAGATTAGATGTGCTCAGTGTCCCGAGTCATCCAGACCCTCCGTTATCTGTGTGATGTATTAATGGCATTGCTGTTGCATTTCAGGGCTTATCCAATCTTGCAGTGTCATTTCAAGTTCCAGCATTATGAAAACCTGTGGTGCCCATTCAGGTGTGCAGGTAGGTAACCACAAACAGAAAAATTATTTGTGCTATTTCCCAGTGTTTCCTGCGCTGCTTCTGACAGGCTGGACATTCAGGGATCCTGCTGAAATCTGTGGAAGATGCCCCTTGTACAGGAAAGGAGGTGCTGCTGGCACTTCCAGCACAGAGCACTCACCTGTGAGTGATTGTGGGAGGAACACTTCCCTTCATGGCCTTTGGGAATGGGACTTTCTGCTGTGGACTGGGAGATCAATAGGAGGCACTAAGCAGGACAACTTCTTTCATTACTTCCAGTAAGGGAATATCTGTGTGTAATTATGGTCAGATGTGTCACCTTTGCCACTATATCCATAGTAACAGGTCTGTATTGTCCTGTGCAGCAGTGAGTTCCCACATAGTGTAAGATTTTAAAAAAATAACAGCAAAAGAAGTGACAAAATGCAGCTGTTGGCAGGTACAGGCAGCAATGTAGAGGGGGAAAAAAGAGAGCAGCCATAAAGCTTTATCACTCCTTTCCTGCAGAATAAATTCAAATGCACTCTCCCCTATCAGTTTTAGGCAGACAGATGACAGATGCCAGCAGACTAGAAAGGCTCGATAATATTGCATTATTATTATGGCTCCTTTAGAGAGGATAACATTTCAACTCTTACAATGACTTGCTTTGTGCTGGCTCATTGTTAACGACCTCCTTTATCACCATCAGTAACCTGAATAGCAAAGCTCTCTCTGGGTATGGTAATCGAGAATCGATTTGCAGCCGGAGCCGAGCCTGGCTGGAGGTGAGGAGTGCCTTCCAACCTGTTCATTTTTCTTTCTGCTTTAAAAGCTGGTTAGGAACAGACCAGTATCACCTCACTGGTACATACCTGAGCCTCTCTTACTGCAAAATAGGCCTATGTCGTGCTTCTGGGATGAAACCTTGTGAATAGTCCTGGTCTATCAGGATTTGCTGTCAGACTGCAAGTAGTTGACTCAGCCAGTAACTCCTGACTGGTATAAAGAGATGAGAAAGCATCTTCCTGGGAGAAAAAATCCTTTTGCATCATTACCCAAAGACTAAATATCACTGTGGGTGGGCTAATTGCTGGGCCCATCAGAGTTCAGGTTCTTCGGCCATGGTGCACATGAAGCATCACAAACTCTTCTTGATGCTGATGATATTATCTTTTTAACACACAAATATTTTTTTCTATCTCACTAGTAGGAATAGATCTCAGCACTGAGCCTCTGTCACTGTACTTTAATCATGGCAGTCAATAATCAGAAAACTTCACAGGCTTACAACATAACTACATTGAAAACCTAAGGGTGGTTCTGAAATCAGATTTGAGCTGTCTCCAGTCCACTGTACCACTTGTGTTAAGCAAGTGAGGCTGGTTACCTTCTGCCTTCCAAGAGAAACAGAAGTTCCAGATGTCTGTTTTTCTACAACAGGAGGTGTGCTTTGAAGTCTGAATGTCCCAGGCTTTAACCTGACAGAGAATCTCCAAAGCAGTGTGTTACAATAAATGTAATCTATATTCTTGTCCCCAAACACCTTCTAAATTCACACTCTCTGAATTCAGGATGTCAAGAGATTCTTTAATTCACCTCCCTGCCCTTGAACACAGACCTCTTCTGAGAAGAGGTTTCAAAGTTCTCCAGTTTGATGCTGCTGAACACCTCAAGGGTTCTGCTCAAAGAATCAGTGAGGAGAGATTCTTTCTAGGTTATTTTTATGTGAATGGTTGGGTTCTTCTGAAATGGACAAAAAGGACCATCTCAGGAACCTCCTGTCCTTATAAAGATCAGAGAGTGTGACAGTGGTTTCTACAGCAATGGAGTGAAAGAGCTTGGATTACCTCTTAGGACACTGAGAATATGATTTGAACCTTAACATAACACAGCTGAAATTCCTCCCATTCTGCAAAAGAAGGAAATTTGTTGCTTCCTAGGGGTGACTCTCTGTCCTATGAAATATTGTCCCACCACTGTCAACAGGACCAGGGCATGACAAGCCACAAAAAGCCCAATTTATTCTGGGGCTGGTGGAGAGGAGGCACAGTTTGAGCTGCTCCAGTTGGTCCCTCAAGTCTTTTTTTTCTTTGTCATAGGACAGATCCCTTCCAAAGCACCAAGGAAAGTCATTGCTCCTAATTGCTCATTATGAATTGTTCCAGCTCCTTGAGTCCAGTCAGAGCTTGTGAGCCAGTCTTTCAGCATTGGCATTATGAGATGTATTTATTCCATATTAATTAGTGCACACATTGGGGATTATTGAGCATCTTCGTCTTGGGATATTAGACTTCCAGAGAAGCTGCTCACCTCAGGCAAAGATATCCCCCAGTAAGCAGATTCCCACTGGGCAAAGCTCATTAATTAATCAAAAGCTCTGGATTAGCATTTTGAAGCCAGGCATGGAAGTGACCAGCTAGGAGTAGCTGAATAAAAATTAAACCCGACTGCCTCATGACAGCAGCACACAGCTGCACTCTCTCCATTTCCCTCCTGACTTCTCCATTTCCTTGTGGGGATATTCAGCTCCAGCAGAATCTGTCAGGTATTCTTTCATTCCCTTCAGAAACTCCTGGTAGAGCCTGCAAGAAAAGGAGGGAGAGGGGGAATTTGGCAACACAAGGAAATGACAGTGCCAGAGGTGACTGGAAAACACTGTCAGTCTTAAGACTCTCTCATCCTGGAGACTTCCAGAAGATTTTAAGCTCCTTAATGGGAGCAGTCTTACAGAGGGTGATATTATAGAAGTGTTTACAAGGAGAAAAGCCTTCTGTTGCAGAGAACTTATATAATGCTAACTCAGCTTGTCTGATGGATGAGACAAAGGGAAGAGGAATTTTGCAGCAAAATGGACCTGCTGCAAACCACAGGGCTCTGGTGGGGAACTGCCAAATGCTGGTGAGCAGGAGGTGATGGGGGATTTACAGATGCTGATCACAAAGGAAGTTTTAGATCCTGGCAGTTCTATGTAGGCACAAAAATATTTACTGTCCTGTTCTGTCTGCAGTAGAGTGATGAAGCCTCAGCCTTAGTTTAGGAAGTTGAGTGTCCCATTGCAGTCAATGGAGAGAAGTTCAGTCCCTGTTGAGTCTCCTTGCAATGGCCAAAGTGAATTTTTAGACACATTCCCCAATGTTTCCTCATGTTTTATGGATTGGCCTCTTCTTTAGATGACTGCTGAGAGAAGGCAGCAGTCACCTTCTTCCTATCTGTACTCTGGTTTTTATAGGAGGAAAATTTTAAAGTTTCAGGGTTTTCAGACAGACTCATTCCTTTTGTCCCTTGTCTTGGAATCTCAGCTTCCCTGACCACAGGTGGAAAGTGCAAATTTGCCTGTGAGGCCTGGAAATCATGTCTGTATCAGCAAAATGAACACAGCTCCTGTTCAGCCCGTGAGCATGACCTGGCTTCTCCTTGAACTGCAAGCAAACATCTCCAGTGCTGATTTAAGGGTTCTGTGTTATGACTCTTGGCTCTGCTTGAGGCAGTGCCTGACACACCCTGCTTCAGCACCTCAACCAAGAGAAAATCTCAGACAGATGGGTAATACAGTCAAACCTCAACACTGACTGAGCCACTGCCTAATGAGTTTTCAGTTTAAGCAGACCTGACAGATTAAGGGTAGGGAAAAGACTGCTTTTCTCCCTATACCCCTCTGTTCATTCTGTCAGACAGAAAAAAGAAAACTTTGACTGACCTAAAACCCCATCAAGCTTAATATTGGGCTGAGGGAGATGAGGACCTTGGTGTCAGCCCTGGCTGCTGTGACCAGGGCCAGCAGCTGGCCAGGGTTGGGATGTCCTCTAGTGGAGCTTCAGGAAAGAAACTCAGCTTTCTGGAAAGAAGCTGATAATAGCTTCCCTAAGCATTGCTTTGGCTTCCTGCAGAGAGAAGTCTGGAGAGTTCCAGATATTTTAGTCTGTTGTTAAATTCAGCACACAGTTGCCATTACGGGCCTCTCTGAGAGCCCGATGGCTCCCAGCGTGAATCCCACATTGCAGCACTGAATAAAGAGAAGTGCTTGCCTTGCCTGCAAGAAGGAGAGAGATAATGCTCCCGCATTTCCAGGGGGGCTGTAAAGCAGATCTGAAGGCACCGTGGTGCCAGGCTTCTCTGGGTGCTGTGAGCTCAGTTGGTGTGCAGGCACAGAGCTCTGGCTCCCTGGGAACGCCTCCCCGCTTTAGGATCAAAGAGTGCATGGGGCAGGGAGTTTAGAATGAGGCCCCACTCTGAACAGGAAGGATCTTGGTCACATTCATGAAGCAGGAAGTTTAAGGGAAGTTCAACCTAAAGCTTGGGTCACAGCAGCACATTTCACCTGGCTGAGGTGGGAGGATGGATTTAGCCTCTGCCAGTTTTTAAGAAGCCATAGTCAGTTGAAGTTGCCAAGTGTTGGGAAACACTGTAAAATTCAGCTGGTGCCTCTGTCTGAGGGGAAAGTGATGAAAAACTCTGGTGTTAGATTTCTCCATAGGAGAAGAAATAGGCGCAGCCTGAAGAAGCCAAGACTTATTTTTCACCCGAAGTACTTAAAAATTAGTTCAACTTGAAGTAAATGTTCCACTACCCAGCCGGCTTTGTTAGTAATGCTGGAGTAATAGAAAAAATGCATTGACAGAACTGTATCTGCAGAGCAGAGAGCAAAGCCTGCCCGTGCTCACGGGGAACACTATTACCAGTTGCTGCAAGAGTGTTTCTCAAAATGGTTTATAAGGCATCAGCAAGTCTTTAATTTAACTGTGTGCCATTATTACATGCTGAGTGTGGTTTATTATTGTGCTAATAAACCATAAAGAAGACTCTATAACTTCATTACCACAGTCAATTGCCATGTGCAGTGTTAATTTGCCAACAGATCATTAATTGCCGGCACTTGCTGCAATGTAGACATAAAGCAAAACTATTGGGCAGAGTTTCTTTCCCAGATTCTGTTCTGCTGACAGCAGTAAGACTGAGCACACACAGAAATAGCTGGGATTTGCCAGCAGAAAGCCTTAGGAGAAAGAAGCCACGGAGGTTTCCAATCCCAGCAGTCAAATCAAGGAATCAGAGAATAATTTGAGTTGTAAGAGACCTTTAAAGGCAACCTAGTCCCACACCCCTGCCATGGGCAGGGATATTTCCATTACATCAGGCTGCTCAGAGCCCTGTCCAACCTGACCTTGAATGTTCCCAGCACTGGGGTGTCCTGTGCCAAGGTGTTACCACCCTCATCACAATTAAACTTCTTTATACTAATCTAAATCAACACTCTTCTAGTTTAAAATCATCACCCTTTGTCCTATTGCTACAGGCCCTGCTAAAAACTCTCTCCCCATGTTTCTTAAAGGCTCCCTTTAAGCAGTTGAAGGCTACAATAAGAAATGCTCAGTGACTTCTGTTCCCCAGGCTGTACAACCCCCAGTTCTCCCAGTTCTGTTCTCTCAGTACTCCCCTAACTGACCTCTTGGCCCAGTAAAGGCAGCTTTAAAATAAAACCAGATGTATTCCGATTTGAACCTTTTAAAATCCATGTTTTACACTATTTAAGGATTTCACAAAGCTAACTGGGAAGTATCATTTTTCTGTAGGGAGTAAACCAAACCAAAATATCTCATTTGGCTGAAATAATCTCTTCAGTAAAGTGCTAAACTGCATTGTTAGATTCGGTCTATTTTGGAGGATCTATTTTGCACATGAAGTTGGTTTGATCCCTCTTTATCTACCTAATGGAGAGTACCACATGTACACGTATGGTTGTATGTTACTGAGCCCTCCATGGTCAGCAACAGCTTAAAGTGCCTTGGGAAAGCTGCTGGAGTAAGAAAATGCATTCTAATCCTGACAGAAATAAAGATGTTTACATGAGTCCAGCAATGAAAAACAAAACATTTTGCTTTTGAAATAGTGAAAATGCCAAAACACCCTTAAAAATCTCTGATCCTGCGGGAAGTTCATCTTTTGCCTGATTCACAATAAACCTGGACACTGGAATTTTATCTGGGGATGAAATTCCAAATTGTACTCTTCTGCATCAGTGCATTTTTTCCAGTTTCAGAACAAAAATGTAATGGTCCTGATGCTGCAGTGTGGTGTAGCTCTCTCTCTTAATGATGCCATTACAACAGGGAATATTTTAATGCTCACTTTCCCTGGAGATATACAGCCCCACTCAGTTCAGGTGCAGTATGGGGTTTATTAAGCTTCACAGGAGATGATCTTTAAACTCCAATTTAGAATTGCTGGCATACCAATGTCCTGTTGCAAAGGTTGTCTTACACTTTATTACCTGGAAATCTGAAAGGCTATAAGGTGATAAAAAATTCCTGCCAGAGCCAACGTGGGATATTCCTTTAGTTCTGCACCCCAGAGGGACTTGACCCTGTGAGACAGAGATGGAGAACTGCTCTGAGCTCTCAGCACCCCCGAGCCCTGTTCTGGGAAAGAGATGGTGTCTAACTGGGAAGTTCCTGTGGCTCTGATGACAAGGTGGAAATGCAGCACCATGGTCAGCTTTACCCTGAAGCCTGTTTCTAATTAGTAGGAATAAGGTAAGGGGAAAAATACAAGTGAGAGAGTGCCTGAAAGTTTAAGGGCATTAATTGCCTCCCAGCTGTCAGGATTGTAATTAAATTCATCTTGTTGACTTCAGCTTTGTTGTGATTATGTGAAATTAATCTTCAAGCACACTGAAAGCTTCCATTGCTGTCTGTTTTAGTGCTGAAACCAGCAAATCCCAAACAATATGCAGAGAAGCATTGGCATGTATCTGGCAGTCACCCAGCTAAAAATGTCAAGTGAGAGAAATGCAATTAAACTTTTTTTCCCAGTTTGCTTCTGTGCATTGTTTTTCCCCTTGTTTTTTCTTCCAACCAGGCTAAAACTATGTCTGTCTCTCTGGAAGGGCAGAAACTCAGCTGGCAAATCATTTGAGGAGGTCACAAAAGTCCAGTTGCAATTCTCCTCCCGATCCTTAGCTCAAGCTGGATTAGATGTAAAGGATTACTTGGAAATTTCAGCTCTCAAAGAACAAATCCCTCCTGCTTTTTAACTTTTGATTAGTGCTGTCAGCCTCCTGGAGCTGTGCATCACACACAATTAAAAGCAGTTTCTGCCCCAGAAAGCTGGAGCTCAAACCCCCTGCTTAATATGCAAATGCATTACCTGACTTGTGCATATGTGTTAAAAATTTATGCATCAATGTAGTCAGTGAAAGCTTGCTATTAACATCAACTGGTACTCTAAGCCCTTTTTATGTAAGTGAGGTGTTCATAAATATGTTCATGCATTTTACATCCCTACTTTCAAAAAAAAAAAAAGTCATTTTTCTATGAATATATAAATACCCGTGTAGCTGCAGTTACTGTATTAATTAAACAACGTTCACTTTTAAGCAGCAATGTACCAAGGAGTAATTGATGGGGTGGGTGCTCACATCTAGGCAGAAACAATGTTTATTATCTCTGCTTGCTGCTTTTAGCTGCTAGGTTCTGCCTATGAGAATTTTATAAAACTGCCAGCCTGATTTAATTTTTTCTGTTATGTTTTGATGTCATCTTTGCGAAGCCAGAAACCTCAGTAACCAAAACTTGCAGCAAGAATCACCCACTTCTCAGGGTGTGAGGTAAACAGGTACCCCATGATGTGTGAGATCAATGTGGAGGAAAAAACCAATGAAATCTATATTATGTGGACAAGAAAGCAGCAGAAATCAGCATTCTTTTCTCTCCTGAATATGAACAGCAAGTTAATATTGTTGAGCTGCATTCACTGAACAAGTCACTGCAGGTGAACTGAATGCCTGAACTTCCCTGCAATCAGTGCTCCCTTGTGCCTGCATTAACAACAGAGAAACTCCATGGAGGATGCTCTTTCTCTTACCCCTGGAGTGAGCAGTTGGCACAATAAGGAAGTGGGATGGAGGAGTTTGTAGTGCTGCATTTCCTACACCTTGGTCTCCCGCGGCAATATTCACTATCCAAGGAGGACACTCAGTGGTCCCAGAGGTGTTGCCCCTGTGGAAGGTACCTGGAAGCAGTGCACCCCTGATGGAGAACACTGGGAAGTGCTGGGATCCAGCTGGGCCCTCTCTGACTCCCCAGAAATTTGCTCAGGTGAATTGCTCCGTGGTCTGATTGACTGAAAAATCCAGAGCCCTTTTATCTGGATATTCATCCTCACTTCTTTGGGCACCTTTATGGTTCTCCAGCTGCTCAGAGAAGGCTGTAATCAATACCTGCCCCTGCAGGCTGTGTACAAAGGCCCCAGAGGATTCCTTTGGGGTAACTATTTGACACCTGTCTGGTGTCTGGATGATGGAGAGCCCTACTGACCCTTTTTACTTTCGACGGCCACATTCAGTGCTGTGATGCTGTGTTACAACACATGACCCCTGTTCCTTGCCTCTAATACAGTTATGCTGTACAAAAAATGTCAACTGAGAGAGAGCAGAGCTCAATTTCCCAGAGCTTGTACTACAAGGAGAGGGTTTGTACATGAAAGCAGCTGCTGGATGCACAGCCTGGCTGCTGACGTGGCCAGCCTGTTTCTGAAACCATTTGTTTCCCTGAACCTTACTAGGTATTTCCTTAGAGTCTAAATTTGCACAAGTCCCAGTACAAACTAAAATCACTGGGGTATTTTCACTCTTCTGGAAAGCAAGAATTCTTAATATTAGCCATGATTAATTCCACTGCCATTGGCTACACACCAGGCAAGCACCCCAAACCACAGGCTCGTGTTCTAGCTTAGGGCAACTCTTGGCCTTGCTGTTTGTCAGCTCCCCCTGGAGGGAAGAGCCACGAGGAATTACTGCCAACACTTGTAATCAGCAGAAAGGGATGAGACTGGTGCCTCAGAGAAATCTTCTGTCCTTCATTGACTGCATCATCCAAAAGTTCTCCTGTGGATTTTAGAGGGAAACACATTTAACCGTGTGGGCTGGAGCTGCATTAGATCTATAGGTAAACCTTTAAGAGAGGATAGTAAACTACTAGAGTTTTGGGAAAGTTAGTTGAAGTCCCTGTGTCAAGGAAGGTCAAGTGTGCTCTGTTAGGTCAATCTGGGCTGGCTCCTTTCCCAGAAAACCTGACCTGTTTATCTGGGGTGTCTGAGGAGCCTAATTGCTGGAAGCTGTCTCTGCAGCCTGTAGATAGAACCAGTAAAAACAAGGAATAGCCCACCTAAAGTATGGTGTAAGGAGAATTGAAATGAAGATTGTAAGGCACAGTGTGGAGGGTGAGACAAACCACTGCCAAGTGTGTAAAGTGTGTTATGTTCTGTAGGAAGTGCTGAGGTTCCTGGAGCTCATTGTCCCAAGACCTGCTGACACCTCGTTTAGCAGAACTTGCCCCAGGCATTTGGATGGGTTTGGCTCATCTTGTAAGGTCCCTGAGAAAATAAATAACAGGCTTGGGGTACAACCTAACTGTTCATTTTATGACCAGAACTAATTTCCTCATACAATTTGACTAAGCTCAGCTGAAAGTTCTCTCGTAAGTGCAGTCACCACAGAAGTTCCCTCAGGTTATCATTCTGAAATCTCATATCTGCTCCACAAAGAAGCTTCTCATCCACCGTGGCAGCCCAGCACCAGGGCACCACAGTTTGGGTTTGCAGCAAGCCCACCAGGGTGGTGCTGCTGTTACCAAAGCCCAGCTGGAGCATCTGAGCCTGGGAGGGTTTGCAGAGCTGTGCCACCTTCCCAGCAGCTCTGCTTTCTGTGCTGCAGCCCCAGGGTCAGCACAGCACAGCAGGAGCAGAGGCTGCCCAGCAGCTCCAGGCTTCTCCCTCCTGGAGCTGGCAGGATCTGCACTGCAGATGGATCCTGGCATCTTCTGGGTTATGGGGATCTTAAGTACAGATTCCCCCTTACAAGGCTTTGTCTACCTTCCTTGTTAAAAAACAGGAAAATTGCTAACCCTAAATTTAACCCCAAGGTTAACATTTTAACCCCAATTTCTTTCAGAACTATTTATTTTAGGCTGCTCTATTATATTTTGAGCAGCGCTGACAGGCGATGGTTCTGGAATAGTGAAATGTCTTGCAACCATGGTAACACAATGTACTCATTGGAAAGTTTCCTGATATTAAAAAAATCATTTTGCCACAATCGTGCCCATCAGTTTTCCTATGATATTCCAAGGCTTTTTGTTTGAATGCACAGAAGCCTTTGAATGATCAGGATACATTGCAGAGAATCACTCTGATGTGATACACAGCATTTGGCCCTGGAGCACATGACAGGAAAAAGCCCAAAGGAATCTGCTTTTGAAAGCTATCAAGCTGGAAGAATCAGAACTATCATCATTAAAGAGTGCTTTTGTTCTGGTCCATTGTAGAATTCCCTTGCTTCAGATACAAACACAGATAATAAAAAGTGGTTTTATAAATACATTAACAACAAAAGGAGGGCCAAGGAAAATCTCCATCCTTTTTTGGATACTGTGAAACATTGTCACCAAGGATGAGGAACAGCCTGAAGGACTGGGCAACTCCTCTCCACTTTTTCACTTTGTTACCCTTTCCCCCAGTGGGATAGAATTCCTGCTTGCTGAAATCACCACTTTCTCCTCTGTAAATATTACACACAGTTTACCTCTCTCCATTATCGCTGTCTCTCTCCTTAATTTATATCCACCCTTACTCTTTTGCTCCTGTATTATGCCAAATTAAAATCTCCTAAGTGCATGAAAAGTGGTGACTGTAATGCCTGAGCAAAAATTAATAAAGCCAGGAGAGAACATGAAATCAATAATCTGATTCTGACAGCTTGCTTTGTCTCTGTGGCCAGGCTCTAAGGATGTACTAGTGTTTCCCTCTGTTTAAAATTAATTGAACTATTTTATCATATCAGATAAGAGTGCACTCTTTGTGCTATTGAAGTGATAATTATGACATGATAATTACAGGCTGTGGCCAGCATGATTCTGGGAATGAGTCAGCACAGGCAATTAGTTTGAGACAGCAACTTTGTGTGAATGTGTCCCTACAGACGGAGCCAGAGGATGGTCTGGCTGCTTATTATCTCTGCTCCTAAAGCTTCCTTATTCACAGGAGGCTAAGGCTTTTTTTAATGGTTGTTGTGGTTTTGGGAGGGAACTGGGGGGGGTTGTTACTGATTTTGTTTCCAGTTTGGCCAATCTGTTTGTACAAATATAATGAAGGAAGTTTGTATAAATATAAGGGGTCAGAGACAAAAAAAGACAACAACGGGGCCAGTCCCTAAGGCTGGGGTTTCTGAGCTCTGTGGTGGTATCCTTTGAGGAATTCTGTTTGATGCCAGGACAATTTGGGCTCCCCATGCCTGCTGCATCTTAGCGTGACTCCATTAAAGCTGATCCACCTCCGAGTTTCCCAAATCATCCTTCCCTGTGATTTCCTGCTGACAAGCCTGTGCCCCCCTGAGCTCTCTGAAAAGCCAAAAGGACGTCCTGCAAGAAGGAAGACAGAATACTTGTTAACAGAAGAGGCTAGAAGCATCAAACGTTGCTGAAGGACTGCTTGGTTTTGGCAGCTCAAAGCATGAGGGTATTTCATCTGAAGCCATTCACAGTCTGAACCAGGAGACATGGTAAGCAGAGATGTGTGCAGATAATGAAAGCATGAAACCATTTTGGGAGACAAGAGAGAGTGCAGGGAAGTGAACTTGCTGGGTTATTTGTTCTTAGAGGGAAGGTAGGAAAGGAGGGGTTGTTTGGTTTGAGTTCTTGCCCTCTGTGATCTCAGGTGAAAAAAGGAATAATCCTGATCTCAGAACACATCAGTAATTCATTGCAATAAATAACACACAGGGCAACTAACTGAAGAATGAAGAGACAACACAACAAGGAACAGCTGCTGACTAAGGGAACATCATCCATCCTGTGAGCTGATGAGACAGTGGAAGGATCATTATGGGATGGCGCAATTAATGATGATGCCTCAGTGTGATCCAACAGAGCTGGTTTAGGGACACCTTGCATTGCTTTGCAGGGCTCAGGTTTGCAACCCTGATTTTCTTTGGCTCTGTGTGCAATTATATCTTAGCTGTATTATTCATTTATCACAATGTTTATTTCGAAGCTGCTTCCACCTTAGGTGCACAAATATGAATGTCATAAGATCAGGCCAGATCCCAGGCAGCAAAAATGGAGAGGGCATATTTTTATTCCTTGAATTCTGTGCTGTGTCACCATCTGTGAAATTTCATGAAAGGTGCTACTGCCTCATCCCAGATCCCTGGTGGATGTGATGAGCTACAAGGAACTGTCAGCAGGAAGGGATTGTGTAGAACATATTGCCTCCTGATAAAAGGAACCAACACGTCAACACATGTACAGCAAGTCACTATTAGGTCTGGATTTGGAGTTCAAGTGACAGATGCTCTCTCATATCCCAGTGCTCCATGGAATTCTGCAGAGACCAAGTGAGAATGTGATTCATACAAAACCAGGGGCCTGTCCCATGGCTTGTAAGTGAGAAAAATTTTGTCCTGTAACCTGCAAAAGAAAGTAATTTTTATTTATTGGGAAAGGCCCTGTTGGCTTGAGGATAAAGATGTGCTGTGCTTGTGTTTTGCAGGTCAAAAGAAAATTGGAAATATTGTTATATTGTTCCATACAGCCTAAATGACAATTCTTAGAGTGGCAACCAGCAGAACTCCTGGACATGTAGTGCCTGGCCTAAATTCAATTGTAAAAATAGTAAGAAAAAGTAAGAAAAGTAAGAAAAATATCAATTTCAATACCTATTTTTAATAAGGAATTGCATTCCTCATTTTTCTTTCATTCTCTTCATGTGGCTGCTGTACCTTTATAAACACTTTCTCCCCTCTTCTTTCCTATCAGAGAAAATAGTTGGACATGAAAGCCAGACACATCTTCAGGAGCATTTTCCTTTCACTTACATAACTGGATATGAATATTGATAATTGCTATCTCTGACACTCTTCTTGTTAACAGGTTTCAACCTGCAAAAGAATCCAAAATACCACGTATAAAATCCTAAATATTAAAATTCCTAGTCTCTGCCAAAAACAATGTTTCCAGCTTTCCAGTTTCTTCCCCTGAATAAAGAGGGGAACAAATATTACAAAATAGTAGAACGAGAGAAATGTTGGCTGCAGAGGACCTCTGGTGGTCAGTAACTCAAATTCCCGTTTGGAGCAGGACTATTGCCAGCAGAGCCAATAAAGAAAGCTGCTACAAAGCAGAGATGCTCCCTGCTTGTGTTTTTAATTATGTATGCTCATTCACTTCCCACAATAGAGCAGGTTTCTGTGTCACTGGGGAAACCACAGGCCAGGGACAGAGTGCAGCAGCCCAGGGCTTGGCAGGGAAGGAGCTCTGAGCTGAGAACAATGGGGCACCATGGCTGGAAGGGTGGTTTGCACCTGAAAAGTGGTTTGTAGCTCAGCCCTGATGTCCTGCTGGTTGGAATCAGCAGGAAGAGCTGCTCCTTGTTGGTGTCCCACAGCAGGGATGTCAGGGTGGACGTTTAGGCTGTCCCCATCATCTCTGATCCTGTAGGATATGGCTGGGAGGTCAAAATTACCAGCTGAAGTTGTTTTGGCCAAGATTTTGTTAAGGAAACAGTAACTATGTTGAGTCTCAATTGTTGGTTTACACCAATGTGTGTTTTTCTGAGTGACAGTGGTGCTGAGAACCCAGCAGGATCAGCAAGTGAACCAGAATGTCTGTACACAGGGGTAAATTTCATAGAGCCACTGATAAAAGTAGAAGAAAGTAAATTTAAAAATATCACACTGAAAAAGAAGCTGTACAGTTAGGATTGTGCAGTGTGAGGCTATTTGCTCTGACTTTAACTTACTGTGAAATCCAGCTTATAAATGTGATCCAAGTTCTCCAGTTGCTCACATTATGAGGGAAGGAAAGCAGGACATACGGTCCTAATGATGCCCTCCATGGGATTGCTGGAGAACCAGTGAAATAACCTGAGCTGTGTTTGTGCAGTTTGAACAACATTTCTCAAACAATTTATCCTACAATGACATCTGGTGGTTGTTTTCTTTGACAGGAGATTTCTTGCAGAAGTATCCTGCAGGAGTTGATTGGGGTTGGATATTCCTGTGGCAATAATTCCCTGGGGTTCTACTTTTGGGAAAACACTGGAGGACACTGAGACCTGTTCCTTGTTCCTGGCAGCAGCCTGGTGCCCACTCAGGAGCTGGTAATGCCCAGTATTTGCCAGGAGAATCTGCAGGGCAGCCCAGGGGTCTCCTCACCTCCTCATCCCATGGCAGGACCTCAGCTCTGCTCCTGGGATGCCTGAACAGTTCATCCAGGTGGGCATTGGGGCGCCTGTGGCTGGCACAGGTGGTCTTCTGGCCACCAGGTGGAACCCAAGCCATGTCTGTCTTCTCAAGCTCTGGCTGCCAAAAGCTCCTTTCAGAATTTCAAGGCAACTCAGTGCTCAGTGCTCCTCTTTTGTGGGTTTTATCCTTCAGGGGTGCTGCCCTGCTCGAGGAGAACCCAGGGCCTCAGGAGGAAATGCCCAGGGGAAAATTTTGCAGGCAGCAGGAAGACATGGAGTTTTCAAACGGATCGGTGGAAGGAGGAACATGAATGAATTTCCTGGATTTTGGCCCATATTAAAGTGAGGCAGCAAGGTGACAGCTAAGCTCTGGCAGATCCTGGTGTCAAATATTGCCTTGTTTCTTGTGGAAAACAGCACAGAACCCTGAGCCTGGTCTGTAAAGGTCTCAGCCACACAGTCAGGCTCCAGCTATCCTGGGCTGGATTGCTGTCTGATGCTCAGCATGTTCAAACCCAGCATTATTAATTAAAATTGTTTCAGTTAGACATAAAACTAAATTCTTCATTTTCATATCCTCTCACTAGATCCTCAAAAGCTTTTGCCTTGGAAAGTCACTGGCTAAGGCTGGGAACCACCAGTGGTGGTTAGTACTGACTTGTGCTTGTTACAAAATTATTTTTATCACTCCAAGATATTACAAAAGACTTGGGGGATTTGATTTTTGTAAAGTATGTGTTTTTATAAAAGATTAACAGAATTTTAGTTGTGTTTTATTTGTGGGGTTTTTTTTTCCCTGTGGCCTTTTAAAGACTTGGAAACTGTTAGGAAAAAATGGTGTATGTGTATATAGATATATGTTTATGTATATGTGTATATATATATGTTTATGTATATGTATGTGTGTGTGTATAACCCATTTAAAAACTATTTTGGGAGTTTATATATATATATATATATATATATATACATTTCAATTTTTCTCCTAGGGTTCAGAAGGGCCTCCCACTTGCCAGAGCAGGGTGAGGATGCAGCAGCTGTTGCTGTTTATGCTCCAGGATTGTGCAGGCTCCCCCAGAGAAGGCACATGCACAGCAGGTCATACATTTGGACCCCTATAGCTCTGCTGCTACTGCTGCAGCTCTTTTTCCTTTGTTTCCTTGCCAGGACCAGCAATTATGGGTTTTTTATTCCTCCCCTCAGAGAGGGAGCCCAGAAGTCAGCCCATGAAGATCATACATGCTTAACACTCTGTGGCTTGTTGACTCACGCACCAAAGATCATTTCTAAATATTTTTGTACTCTTTAACTCACTGTTTCTTCTCATTATTGGCACTGAGAGAATATCTGTGATTCCTGCTGAAATCCCTGGCTGCTCAGGATGCACCACGGGTGCCCTGCTCAGCATCCCAAAATCTTTATCATCTTTATCCACTTTGCTCTAATGTTTGCTCTTGTTTATTTGCAGTGGTGTCGTGTCACTGAGGTATCAGGGTCTGAACTCATTTCTTTCATGGTTTAACACTCTAAATGTGTGCTATCAATGATGCATAAGATGCCATAACCCAGCTCTGCCATCTGTCTGCTGGCTGGGGAGGGGAGCATTAGGATGTTTTACCAGCAAATGCCACAGTGTTTTGCTTCAACATCAAAACCACTGTGAGTTTTCTTTTTTTGTTCTTTTCTAAAAAATTTTGTTCTTCTATTAAAATTTGACCTAATCAGGGTGAGAAACTTGAAATCAAATATTTCCTTTACAGACCATTGAAAACTTTCTAATTGATCTAAAATTTGATCAGAGCATATTTCATTTTTCTTCAAGGGGAGTTGCCCTTATTGAACTTGCCTGTTCTTCTCTCCCCTTAAAGGAATTATATGACTTGAGGCCACAGTGGCTGGAAAACCATGTTGATTGGAAAGTGTGTTGTTCCCCTGTTGTGCCTGCCTCACAGGTGGTTTATTAGTGAAATGGAGAATTATTTCAGCTGCTTTATGAGTGGCATTTCATTTCCTGAGGTGTCAGAGCAGGATCAGGGCTCTGACAGCTCAGCTCTGTCAACTCACAGCATCTTTCCCACCTCCTCTGAGCATTCCAACCTTCTGCTGAGGTTGTCTGGGTAGGAGATGGCAGAGCTGCTGTGTCACCCCTGCAGGACCAGCCCTGGAGAGGGTTTGTGTCAGCTCAGGGAGCAGCACAGGTTCGTTTCTGCAGCACCTTGTAGCAGGGCAGCAGCTTCTGGCAGTGACAGAGCAGATGTGACTTCTCTGTCCTTCCAGAGCAGCACCCTGGCACCTCTGCACCCTTTCTGTCAGTGCTGCTGAAATACCTTGAGCTGCACCTTCAGCTCCTTCCCTTCCACCAGCCAGATCAGTGCAGAACTGAGTGACAGGCAC
Source organism: Calcarius lapponicus (assembly GCA_039654755.1). Lineage (NCBI taxonomy): Eukaryota > Metazoa > Chordata > Aves > Passeriformes > Fringillidae > Calcarius > Calcarius lapponicus. Next base: position 6,058,956 of record CM077476.1, read on the forward strand.
GAGATACAAATGAAATTTTTATAATGGCAAAAAAAAAAAAAAAAAAGACTCGGGAAGGTACAGCAAAAGTGGTTGAATATTGTATAGAATGAAATGAATATGCAGAAGGGTAACAGATTGCACGGGGAGATTTTTCTGTGTGTAAAATCACTCATCTCCACAGCCATCGCTTAGCAGGAGCCTCATCCCTCTCAGTGCCTGGCATCAGTGTCACCATCTGCTCCCTGGTGCTGCCACTGCACAATGGCCTCGCTGTTCTCAGCCTTCCAGAAAAGTCAATTGCCTGAAATACAATTTTAAAAAGCCATTTCACTACTTTTCAAACTGTGTCCAAAAAGAAGTGGATAGGAATGAAAGGTTTTAGCAGGAATGGTGAGAAATAATCAGGAATCACTGATAACACACTGGAGTGCTGCTGGAGAGAGAAAAGGCAGCAATAGCCCCAAGCAGTCCAGGCAATCATTTCCCCCCTGTGGATTGAATTTATTTACACTTTTCTGTGCCTTTGTTGAGCCAAACCAGAGCAGCTGAGCTACCTGGTGTGGTCATTCCCCCTCTGCACTCAGCTAAATTAGGTTTTGGGGGAAATGGAGATTTATTTCAGCTGCTTTGTGAGTACCATACCTAAACTCAACCATTACCTGCACAAAACCTGGGCAAAGCCCCCAGCCCTGCAGCAATCTGAAATTAATTCACAGTCTGAGGGTGTGGGTTTGCTGAGAAGCTGTGAACGGCCTCACTGCAGTCCTGGGTTTATGACTTAAGAAGAGAGTGATTAAGTTCCATTTTCATAGGACAAAACACTTAAAATATTTCATTGGCAGCAAATGTTGAGCCTTTGGGGGAAATTTTTTAAAAGATTTTTCTTCTGAGAAATACATATTTTACTTTGTGCTACAGTTGTCACTCTGGATTAATATTGCTCAGCTAAGAAACACCTGAGATAGGAAAATTTAGTTTTAAGGCCAAATGTTTATTTGTTATCAAGTAAATAAGGAGAAGATAAAAGTTTGAAGTGGCCATGAACCAGCACCTCCAGAACCTTGATTTTCAGCTTTGGAAAAGCAAAATTACAACCAAACTGAAGGCTCTGAAAAAGCAGTAAAGAAACCTTCTGTCAGGGTGTGAGAATCAAGTAGGGAAAAGGAAGGGGAAGTGTTGCCTTAGACACTCAGGGATGTGATTTATTAACAGATTTCTGACAGTGAACTGGATCTGCCAGGAAGTTCTCTTATCTCAAAAAACCAGTAGGTGTTTCTTCTTTTTGGTAAGTGAATGATGTGAATATGTTTTGGTTTGTTTTGTGTTAAGATGAGATTCTTATGTCCTTTTTGATAATGTAAAAAACATGGGTTGCTCTATGAATTATTACTTTAAATAAATATTTCTTGGGTTTTTTAGTGTCAAGAGTGTTTTTGTCTGTATAGTCAAACAAAGAAGGAAATGTTGAGAACACCCACTCCTGCTAAAAATAATGGCTCAATAATCGATGGAAAAATGGGAGGTTTTTAGCAGGTTAGACTGGAAAATCCTCATTAAGGAATATTTTACAGGCTGTGGAAGCAGGAGTTATTGGGGCAGACTGTCTCAGGATGATGTGGGAATTGAACTGAGCTAAGAAAAGGCCCTCTGTATGGAGCCATTAACTTGAACAAAAGAAGAGCTGCTCCCACTGGATTTGGTCATGGAGTTGATGCTTTTTTTTAGCTCCTACTTTTGGTTTTCCAAACCTCTCAAATTAGAAAATATGAAAGACCTCTCTTAGTTGCTGTTTCTAGCAAGACAGAATTATTTATTTCAGTTTGAATCAAACAAAATCATACTTGTACCATCTTGTAAAGCCATGGTCCCTGGACGATTGTGGGTCTGCCAATTTGCATGTCCAGTAACAATGAGGGAAGCAGCCAGATTAATGCAATTAAACAGATTAATGTAAATCACACTGAACGGCTGAGCTCTAATGGTAAATGTTCATCTTCATAATGGGGCAATTTTTATGAGCAAAACAGACAACAACCCACTCTGGGTTGGGTAATTCTGGGGGTCCTGTACTTGAACAGGAAATTGGGTTCGCTCTGTACCAACTCTCAATCACAACAGCTTTCTGTTTTCCTGACTGAACAAGAAATTACTGAGCCTGGAAGCCTTCAATTTCCAATCCATACGTGTAGAGTCACGAGAATTTTCTCTGAATTCAGCCCTGCAATTTAGCACAGCAGCACACGACTGGAAGAAAATGATTTGCTGATTAAAAAGTCTGAACTTCACAGCAGCAGCCCAGCTAATATTTCCTGAAATTGGTGTTGCACCACAGACAGACACATTGTGTTGGCTGTAGGGCACTGTCTCATCTAGAAACACCCATTTCATGGTAGCTGCACAATTAATACATATATTGCCAAATAACTTTTTGTCTGAACATTTTAACCTTTTAAAAAATGGGGTTTTTTTGAAATACTATTTTAAAAATAGTCTTTGAAATTCCTTAAAATTTGTCTGATATCTTTTAAAGCACACAGGGCTTTCCAGGATGGAAAGGATCCCCCAAAACCTGTCCCAGTAGGGTTCCTCTCTGCACAAGCATCTGTCTTGCTCCTCCTGCCCCCATGGTGAGCAACCTCTGTGTCCACTCTCAGCTGGCCACATTTCCAGTCTGTTTGACCCAGGGTGATTCAGAGCAATGTGAATTAATTCCTCCATCCTTGCCTGGGGCTGGCTGAGCTGTAATTCCAGCAGCAGCGGTGCAGTGGATCCCCAGTGGGGCTGAGCATGGGGAATGTGCTGGGCACAGCCTGCTCACCCCAGCCCTGCTCATCAGGGCTGAGTCACTGCCTCCACTTTTTTCTGGTTCTGCCAGCATCAGGCTTTAATTTCGTTTTTAAAAGAATTCATTTAGCTGCATGTTGAGGCGCAGTCTATTTCCATCTGAAGAGTTGGGGACACACGTATATATTTCATTCTATTTCCTCACCCTGGAGGTGCTCAGTTCTCAGGGGAGCTGGATACATGGAAAGATCAGGAGAGTGTGACCAAAGACTGAGGCAGCACTGCTCCAGGAAGGATGTCTTGCCTAAAGGTATTGAGAGCAGGCCTGGGCAGGAATTAGCAAATATTTTCAAGCTCTAAAAACAGCTGAAGTTGTTCCCCAGCTTTTCTGAGTTTTGAGATTTTTTTTTTTGTTTGGCTTTTTTTTGTTGTTTGTTTAGGGTTATATTTATTCTGAAGTTGGACAGGCTCTAGGGAGCCAATTAAGATTTGTAAAATAATAGAAACATTTGTCAATGCCTTTATGAGGGCCACGGGTATCCTGAGATGGTTTTTGTGTTTCTGAGGGCATTTTCTGGATACAGAGGTTGCTTTTTTTGTGTGTCACAGATGAAAATGAGGATGTCCCAAATCCTCACAGATCTCTGCACTCCCCACTCAGGAAAAGGACAGCCAGGAGGGTGGGAATCCTCTGGGCCAGCTCCTGATCTCTGAGAGGGCTGTGGAAGGGACAAAGTTTTCCATGTCCCTGCTGGGCAACCCACACCCTCCTACTGAACCCTCTCTTGGTATCACAAAATCTGTTACTATTTAGTCAAGAAAGGAGATTCATGAACAATTTTTAAAAATATTTATGATGAAATCACAATGTTTTCTACTCTGACACTGCTGTCCACAGATGGTCTTCTGAAATATTTCTTAAATTTTAATCAATAGTGCATATAACTATTAATACACTGGGGGTGATTGCCATGGAGCAGTTTATAAATTGCAAAAATTACAGAATAGCTATTAACTGCTAAATACTATGGAAATGGTAGAGTTTGGGGGAATACAAGCTGCAGTGTAAAGTAGAAAGAAATTAATTTGTTTCTTCTACAAAAGGGAAATTAAAAGGAAAGCCTGATAAGCTTCCAGCATGACAAAAAGAGGTTTTTTTTTACATGGGCAGTAATCTGTGTTTCACCACATTCACAAATCTGGGGTGCAACACAAAACCAAGATAATACTCCAACTTTTGACAATGCCAGGTCACATTTGGTATTCTTTATGAAGATATTATTTGAAGAACAAATAAATTTTAGAACAATTAATATTATCCCTGACAGCTTTTCTTGTTTATGCTTTAGGCTGGTGGGACTAAGCTCTGTTTGGAGGTTAATGTGTCTCTTGGAGGACACAGATAAATTTAGGCTGAAGCAGGGGTGAAGCCCAGAGCCAACTCACTGTGCCTTCCCTCACACATTTTAAGTATCACTCCAGTCCCAATGTTTACTGGTAAAATATGAAAACATCCCCCAAACCTTCCAGGTAATGGACTTTCCTGTTATTATAGAGGCACAGGGCTGGAAGGGAGGAGGACACAGGTGACAGGACAGCCCTGAAGGCTGCAGGGACACCAGCCATGAATAACTCAGTGTATTTTACCTTGCTGTGGTGAAATAGTCACATATAGACACTTGCTGTGTCTCACTGGCCAAGAAGTGACTTGGAGCACTAAGCTGCCATGCAGTTTGCAGCAGAAGAAGGGATTTGGGGGATTAGCACTGGCTGGATCAATCCTGTCATATTGAAAGGGCAGCTGAAGTTGGCACAGGGAGCCAATTTGGGAGAATTATCCGCCTGTTAGAGTTCAGGCCCTGTCTTCATTTCATTTTCTGACATTTCCCCCTGGTCTGGCCCTCTGTGGAAACAAATAATTTTTCTAGGAGGTTGTTTATGGTGCTTTTCTCACACTATGAATTCATTGCCAAAGACTTTATGAATGTTGTGAAAGTTGATTGCTTGGACTCACCTCGACAGGAGATTTGAAGCAGGCCAAAGTGTTTAATTAACATCCTTATTTCCTTTGCTTTCTGATGCCACTTCTAAACATGGCTGAAATACTCCTCTTACTGACTATAATTTTATTTTTCCTGATATGGTCCTGACACTGCAGGTGTTTCCTAGAGCTCCCTGCACTCCTGGGCATGATTCCCCCCTCTCAGATTATCACCAGTCCATTCACTGCTTCCTTCTTGCAGCTTAACTGGTCACAAGGCGGTCAAATTGAAGCTGTGTCCCAAAACTGAACAGAAGCATCACTTTGTTCAGGCAAAATTAGAGAAAGAGAAACTGTGGCATTGTTATTTTTTGGTGGTGGTGGGCTTTGGTTGAGTTTTGAGAGGAAAGATATTCTCTTTTTTGGCTTCAGCTGGGGTGGGCAAGTGAGCTCTGCATTCCGGGAGGTGTTTAGGAAAGAGCTGCTTTTGGTTTTCTAAACCTCTAAAATTAGAAAATATGAAAGACCTCTTTTAGTCGCTGTTTCTAGATAGGCAGAATTATTTATTTCAGGGTTTGTTCACACAGACACTGAGAGCTCTCTGCCCCCGAGTTCTGGAGAGCTCAGCCTGACACTGGGAGCTCATTCACACAAACCCATGCCTGAGCAAGGGGATTTTCCAGGCCTTCCTTTTCTGGCTAATAGAAAGATTATCTTCTGATTGAAATATTAGCTTTTGTTTATCATGTTGTGCCCACAAGAGGGAGAAATTCACTGAGCAGTAATGGTCCTTATTTATAGGATTATATGAAATTGAGGCACTCTTCCTAAGAGTATTTGCTGCAATAAGAACCTAATAGATTTTTCAGATAAAGTGTTTGCAAAGATTGGTTTTTCAGAAAGCTCTCACACTGCTTATCTCCGTGCTGCATGTTGGTTTTTCCCCCTTTTTTTCCCACAGAAGTCTGATCCTTTCTATACACAAAGCTGAGGAACCACTAAACTAGCCAATGTGGGCTCAGGATGAGTTGGCATTTTGTTACCACACACATTTGTTTTGCATCTTCAGAACTTTACCACAGCAATTCCACTATATGTCCTGTGAAACTGTCCCAGGATCTGCCATTCTCCATGCTCAGGTATTGCCTTGTGTTAAATAGTGGCAGGAATGGAAAGAAAGGGATGCTGTTACTAACTGGAGTTTAAAAGCATTAATTACATCTATTTCTCTTCCATGGCAGAAGGTTATTACTGTCTTGTAGACAGTGCAGAATTCTGAGTAGGTTGTTTGTCTTTGCTGCCTGCTTTCCACTCATCTTTAAATAATAACAGTGCCCTTTTTGGAATTCAACCACTTTGCCATTAAGTAGTAAACAAAGCACTCATGCTCTTCATTCTGGTCTGCATTTCCAAGACACATCAATAATAAACATTACATGCACTCTCCTCAAATCATGGAAGACATCTGCACAAAAATATGGAAATGAGAGTTGAATGCTGAGAAGGTGAGGGGAAGGCCAGCTCTGAGGGAATGAGGGTTGGGATGATATTTTTTAGCAATGCTGGGTTATCTTTACTCCTTAAAGCTCCACTTTCTTGGTGTCATAAGAGACCATAACATTTTATGATCCAGTTTTAATCCCCTTGGGTTTACAGCATGTTCTCAGGTATGTCAGATGAGGCTCATGGGAGGTGGATATCCGTGTTAATGAACTTAATACCACACTTTATGTGGCAGGTGTTGCTTGATTCTTAGCAGCACCTGAGAAGGACTGAGCAAATGTCAACCACACATCCAGGAGAAAGTTACACAGGGATGGATAAGAATGGATAACCTGGGAGTGGTGAGATGTCCCTGCTGTTCCAGCAGCTGGAACACTGCAAAGGAAGCAGCAGTGCAGGCAAAGCCCATCTCCCTGCAGGGCAGGAAGAGCTTCCTGAGCATCTCCCGTGCTGACATTTCACAAATGCACTTAAGCACTTTGTGATTTTTCATAGCTGCAGTCCTGTTTGGGTTTGGGTTTTGTCACTTTTGCTAATAAAGAGTGGAATAGATTAATTTTTAAAAGGCGCTTATTGAGTTCAGAGGAAAAGGAGTTACCATCTCCTGAAAGCAGTAAGAGGCAAAGCAAAATCAGTCTCATCTGCAGGAAATGTGTTCCTTATCACTCTCATTTTGCTGGGCTTCTCTTATTAGACTTCTCTTTCTCCTTCTAGAAATCTGCATCCTGAAGATCGAGTCCAAAGAGAGTATTAAATATGAGCCTGACTTTGATGTAAGCATCTTAAAATAACTGCAAGTCTATTTTCATGAATTGGACTTTTATGTTCCTGTTACATTCCAGCCATTAAGACGATGATTGTTTTTAAAAATTGAAGCATTTGTGTTGAAAATGATATAGATATCAGGTATTTTTACAATAGATAATTTATTGAAGTAAGTTTCAAAGTAAAATTACTAGAACATCTTCCTAAAGATGCAAAAAAATTTTAATATATGCAATATTTTGGTTTGTGTGTGTGTAAATAAGATGTAAATTCGATGCCACCGCTTTTTTATTTGCTTTAAATTGCCTACCTGTTTATATTTTCCCTTTCCAAGCTGCAGGGGTTTCATTGCTGAAGGTATATTTCTGAAGTACTTCTGAACACTTTAACATTTAGAAGATAATCTTTATCTATCAGTTAATAATTTCAAAACTATTCTAAACAATCCAATTTTTGTCATTATGTGAACACATGCTGTTTTTAAAAGCTCCTTTTTATTCTTTAGGGTATTTTCAGTATGCAAGGAAAACAACACAATGTAAGGAGGCAAAGAGGTGTCTGGGAGCCATGAACATTGCATCCTTACAGAAGTTGAATCACTGACCCATTTTCCAGACTGGGGAAAGTCACAGAAGTTTTTACATTTTGCTTGTCATTATTAATGGCCTTTGTTTGTCATATACGGGAGAAGAAAGGAAGAAAAGAATTTTTGCTTATTCTTCAGAAAAAATTCAAAATTCTCTGTTTATCTGCTCATCCTTGGTGGGAACCTATCGTCACCAGAATTTCCCTGAATCTCAGCTACCTTTGAAATAAAGTTCAGATGTTGAGAAGAAATGCCTCCTCTGCCACATCAATAGTTTAGGGTCAGTTTTCAGATAAAACAAAGGCTGTGTAGGAAGGTTACCCTGGGCAAACCCAGAGCTCTTGTGGGTACCAGCCTGAGGGGAAAGCTCACCTGTGGTGGGTCCAGGCCAGGCTCTGACAGCTCCACATCAAATGCCCAAATCTGCTCAGCACAGGAAGAGTTTAAGTGCCAGACCTGTGGCTGTTTTGGGTTTCATTTAAGGAGTGTGTGGGAATGGAGAGCTGGCCCTGGACACACCATGTCCATTCCCGAGCTGCTGGCTTTTCTTGGAAAGGGGCAAAGTCTCCCACTGTCCTTCTTAGAAACCACACAAAGAAATCTGCCTCCAAATGTTCAGAGCAAGTGCCTTTCCAGGAAAGGCTTTGAGTGCAACAACTTGACATTCTGTGATGACAGCTTGCTTCCTGCTGAAAAAAAAGATTACAGTTGAATTAATTGCATAATTAAGTCTAATGCATTCTGTGTCCCTTCTCCTCACTACTCTGGAATGCTACCTATACAAAACTGCAAAATTATTTCAAAAATTTCAGCCAGGATCCCACTGAGATAAAAAATTCCAATGGGGGGAAAGTTTTGATATTTGTCTGCACTGAAGCAGCATAAGGGAGAATTGCTTTTTTAAATTTGCACTGAATAGGTTTAAGACCTCAATCTTAAGGAGTAAATATTGTGCAGAAACTGTGCTTAAAAATGCTATTCCCAAGATCATTAGCAACTATTAGTTGTATTCAGCCAAATCTGGGCAGATAAATCCCCACAAAATCTCGTGTCACCTCACACACTTAAAAATGCAATGGAAATGCAAACAGAGAATAAAAAGCATTGATTTTCTCTCCAACAACACCAATACTTTGACCTTTTTGAAGTGATACAAAATTTTTAAAACCCTGTTAGAAGCACAACTTATAATTTTGTCTTTCAAAATATAGACTAATACAGTTTGTCATAGTGGGCAGGTTATCTCTATATTTTCATTTATTTAAAGACTTATTTTATGTTTAGAACTAGGATAGACTACAAGAAAAGGAAAACTCTCCCTATATGTTCTTTCATATCTATGCTTTATGAAAGACTTTACATACATACATAAAACTGCACAGACAGAGAAGTCCAGAATGTCCTGAATTTATCTTGCAAGCATTTAACAGGTTCTCTCTGAAACTGAGCCCTGCCTTTGCTGTCCTCTCCTCTGTGTGTAACCCAGGTCCTGCCTCTGAGTTTCTCTGTTTGGTGTGAAAATGATAAGTTTGGTGATGCAACCCCTGAAAGCTTGTCTGCTCTGTATGTAAATACAGCCCTGCCTGCCTAAGGTCTGCAGATCCTATTTGCAAAGGTGACTGTGAGCACATGACCAATCTAAGAGAAAGAAAATTGATGGTTATTAGAGTCTGTTGGGATTTTGAGTTCATTGGAAACACTAAAGCTTGAACAGTTATTTTCTTTCTGAAAGATGAGGAATAACTGAAATACTGAAATCTGCTGCTGTGGGAAAAAAGAATACAATTCCAATGTTTTTTATAAAATAATATAATTTTTTATATGTTAAAAAAACGCTCCAGGTAAATACCAGCCTATCAAAAACAGCTATTCCTTGTGTAATGCTTACAGTACTGCTCTTTTTTCTTTATTAAATGAGAAACACACTGAAAGGCTTCATGGTGCTTTTCCAGTTCAATCTCTATTCAGTAGGAACTGTACTTAAAACTTATTGAAAAGGTCAGAAAACATGTAAGTGTTGTGCTATTTCTGGCTCTATTTCACACTGTAACTTGACATATTCCTAACAAAACATATTGAGTAATATCTATGACTGACCTTAAATAATACAGAAATATTCAAACTAATATAAATGAAAAGGCATGACAATATTTTTATATGAAAATCTTTATTTTGACATATCCAAAGCAGATCAGTTTTTATTTTCAGAAGTTTTCTGGAGGGGAGTGGCCTCATTAAAATCAGTAAGTCCTTATGAGGCACAAATATTTCTGGTTTTCATCAAAACATTATCTCCCAAAAGAAAGTTGGTTTAGCCACAAGATTGCAATGAGGAATTTGTTGCTAACAATTATTTCATTAATTTGGCTTCCATACATCCATTTGTAAACTCAAGACAGATTCACAGGGGGTCAGGACCAACCAGTGAAATATGCAGGAAAGAGTTCCCTATGCTGCCAGGAAGGTTTGGAAAAAGAAACAACAATGAAAGAACAAAAACTTTTGAAACAAATGTCTTCATTGCATTGGAAGAGGATGAAGCATTCCCAGGGTCTGAATCCAGAGCTGCTCCAGGTCCCATTCAGACTCACAAACAACCTCTGGCAACACCTTGAGCAGCAGTTGGACATGGGGGGTGTTGGATTGATGCTGCCAACCAGAAAAGGAGGCAGTGTCCTCCACAACTCAATCCACTCCTGCTACAGCTACAAAATGGAAACAGGGGCTGCAGCAACATCCTCCAGGCCTTGGACCTCTCTCCATCAGAGAATGGAAAAGAGAAATGCTGGCTCTTTACGAGCACTTTTCCTGGCACTGCGATTTCATGCGAGGGCATTTGTTCCCTTTCTTTTGCCTTGTGTGTGTGCCAACAGACATTAGAGCACAGTAGCAAAAACTTTTGAAATTAGAGCAGAAAAGTAGAAACCTTTCTGGTTTTTTGGCCAGGTAAACTGGATAAAGAGCCAGCATTAATGGGGGGTGCTGTCAGAAAAATGTCATGGCTTGAAAAGCACCTTTAACTGTTCAGCTCTTTGGATTTGGGCGGGGGGATTTTTTCATTTGGTCCTACTCATCTTTCACATGCTTCCATGACACTTGTTTGTGTTTCAAATGTTGGGCATCTTCTATATCTGAACGATGCAGAGCATGTATTCTAAAAATACTCACGGTAATCTCTCTTTGCAGTTAAATATATAAAACTATTCCAAAAGAGGGGATTTTTTTTTTTATTAAAGAGCATATTTAAAATTTGAGCCTCATCTTTTGGGCCCAGTTTTCACTCTTGCAAGTTGCCTTCAGATCTTACAAGTCCAAGCTGTAACAGAGCAATACATCTGCAGCAGCCTGGCTGTTATATAGAAATTACATATTTTCCTATTTTTTTACCCTTTTTCTTTTAATATGAAAACCCTTTCATGGCCTGTACTTTTAAAAATGCCAAGAGCAGATGGGAAAAAGCATCCACATCACGGTCAATATGCATAAGGGTCTGAAGAAAAAGGCCTTTCAAGCTAATGTGCTACCCAAATGTATTAGCAGTTTAAAAATATTCAAATTTATCATTGCAGCAGACTCAAATGGGCTTTTAAGATCTCCAGGGCTCTTGACATTATGGTAATTGTTGTCAGAGAGGACATAACATCTCTCCAGAGAAGAATCTACATAATGCTCCAGAAAAGGTGGAAAGGAAAATCAGCATTTTATTTTGGGAAAGAGACAAAAAATGCCTCATGAACTTCCTACAATGTGTTGCTAGTACAGCACAGGACAAAATGCCACAAAGTTTAAAATTACTACAATTTTTGTTAGAACTTTAGACTTCCTCTTTATCTCTCTGGGAGAGAACGGACCATCTTTCTTTGAAGGGCTGGGTTATCCATTAAAGCACTTGAAAATCACATGGGAATTTTATAGCAAAGCCAGGGTGTATATGCTCAGGAAAATGAGCTTTTTCCCCACCAAGCACAGTCTTTTTAGCTCTGTGAAGCGCCATTCTGCATTTGCTCTGTAGATTGCTTTTGAAAGAATCACTGGCAAAGTGCACAGGCCTTGATTCTCACATCTTTGGAGACAAAATCATGGCACTGAACACTTCATCTGAAAAGCACCTGTTCAGCTTCAGAGCCAGGGGTGGGAGCTGGCACACTCACCACTGGAAGTGTCATAAATGTTCCTTCAAATGGACCAGAGATGTTGCAGATTGAAACATTTTTTCCACCTAGCCAGAAAAGAGTGGCTCTTTTTCTCTGTTCTCTGACTAAGAGATATCCTTTAAATCTTCTGCCTTCCCAAATAACAGGAAATTCACTGGCTTTTTCCATAAGCTTGGGTGTCACAGACATCTTTTCACTAAAAATCCTTTCTTGGTTTTTTTTTTCCTTTTTGAGAAGCTGATGGGCCTCAGGAACAAAATGTAAACAATGGTTATCTGCTGCTGTGGAATGCATCAGGTGGATTGTTTGATTGGCCCATCTTGGATGTTTATAATTAAGGGCCAATCAAGGCCCAAGCTATCTCGGACAGAGTCTGAGAGAGCTGCCTTTTGTTAGCATTCTTTTCTATTCTATTCTTAGCCTAGCCTTCTGAGAGGAAAACCTTTTCTTCTATTTCTTTTCTTAGTATAGTTACAATGTAATATATATATCATAAGATAATAAATCAAGCCTTCTGAAACATGGAGTCAAATCCTCGTCTCTCCTCTCATCCTGGAAAACCCCTGTGACCACTGTCACACTTGGAGGGCAGATATTCTCTACATATTCTCAGAGGCCCTATAAAACTCTAAGCAAACATGAAAATTCACACAAAGAAACTGCCTGCACCTCTTCCCTTTCAGTTCTGTTTGATGTTAAAATCAATTTGTGTGGGTTTTGTGTAAGACCCTGGTGACTGTCAAACAAACAGAAGGGAAGCACAGCATCTTCCTTCTTGAAAGGGGAACCACAGAGATGCTGAAGGGTTTGGCAGCCATGGGGACACCCAGAAATTTTGGGAGACTTACAGATCAAACACTGCAAAGGGCAGTGCAAGGGCAATCAACAAGGCTTGGGGGGGGAGGAGCTTTTGCTCTAACTCTGGAACACTTTTATGACTTGAGGAAAAAAAAACCCTAAATGTTTTTTTATTAGTGCTAGGAGACTATCCAGTACCGTCTCATCAACCATTAAAATCTTCCAGGAAAATGGTGTAAAGTGGATATTTAAGTAAGACAGTCTCAATTCTGGGAAAAAAATTATGTTGTGCAATATTCTCTCTTCTGTTTACTGGTAACATAAGCCTGGGCACCAAAGCTCTGAACAGTCTTTAAGATTCAAAATCTCATTACTACCAGAGAGAGCTTAGGCTCCCAGGACACCTCATAAATCCAGCCTTGTGGATACTGCTCCCTTTCACTTGTGGGATGATTGAGTGATGTGGGAAGCAGAAGAGAGAATAATGAATAAACCACTGTGGGGTTAATCAGGTTTTATTCACAGCGTTGTCTTGGAAAATAGCAATGCTGAAGGGGCCATTCCTTTATATTTTAGAGGTAGGAGCTTCCACTCAGGAGTGCTGGGAAAGGCAAGGGCACACCAGAGTAAAAGCTGGATGGGGAGCAGCTCTGTGGTGGTATTGGTAGATCTGAGTCTGAACAGAATCCAGCTGTGAGGCCTTGCAGACTGAGGGGAGGTGTTTCATCCCACCCAGAGCAGCATTCACAGGCTCATTTCTGGAGTACTGCATTCCAATTTCTGGCTCCCCAGAACTGGGAATTGACAAACTGGAGCAGGTTTTAAGGGACCTCAAAAAAGGTCTTTGGGTATGGAGCTCCTGCCCTTGAAGGGGTGCTGAGAGAGAACAACTCCTGTTTTTCAACTGGGAAAGCAAAGGCTTCAAGGGGACCTCAGAGGCAGCCTCTGCAGCACCTGGGGAGGTGGGCCTCCCGTGGTCTGACTCCAGAGGCAGACCCCTGATCTAAAGCAGGAGGTTGAGAGTGAAAGACCCTCTAGAGGGTCCCTCTCTGGCTTTCATTAGCCTGTTATCCTGTGATCCCATTTCTGTCCCCTTGTTTTCCTTCCGGCCACTTCCTTCCTTCGCTTCCTTCCTTCCTTCCTTCCTTCCTTCCTTCCTTCCTTCCTTCCTTCCTTCCTTCCTTCCTTCCTTCCTTCCTTCCTTCCTTCCTTCCCTTCCTTCCTTCCTTTCCTTCCTTCCTTCCTTCCTTCCTTCCTTCCTTCCTTCCTTCCTTCCTTCCTTCCTTCCTTCTCCTTTCCTTCCTTCGCTTCCTTCCTTCCTTCCTTCCTTCCTTCCTTCCTTCCTTCCTTCCTTCCTTCCTTCTCCTTCCTTCCTTCCTTCCTTCCTTCCTTCCTTCCTTCCTTCCTTCCTTCCTTCCTTCCTTCCTTCCTTCCCTTCCTTCCTTCCTTCCTTCCTTCCTCTTCCTTCCTTCCTTCCTTCCTTCCTTCCTTCCTTCCTTCCTTCCTTCCTTCCTTCCTTCCTTCCTTCCTTCCTTCCTTCCTTCCTTCCTTCCTTCCTTCCTTCCTTCCTTCCTTCCGCCTCTTCCTTCCTTCCGCCACTTCCTTCCTTCCTTCCGCCACTTCCTTCCGCCACTTCCTTCCGCCACTTCCTTCCGCCACTTCCGCTTCCGCCACTTCCTTCCGCCACTTCCTTCCGCCACTTCCTTCCGCCACTTCCTTCCTTCCTTCCTTCCTTCCTTCCTTCCTTCCTTCCTTCCCTTCCTTCCTTCCTTCCTTTCCTTCCTTCCTTCCTCTCTTCCTTCCTTCCTTCCTTCCTTCCTTCCTTCCTTCCTTCCTTCCTTCCGCCACTTCCTTCCTTCCTTCCTTCCGCCACTTCCTTCCTTCCGCCACTTCCTTCCTTCCCGCCACTTCCCTTCCTTCCTTCCTTCCTTCCTTCCTTCCGCCACTTCCTTCCTTCCTTCCTTCCTTCCTTCCTTCCTTCCTTCGCTTCCTTCCTTCCTTCCTCCTTCCTTCCTTCCTTCCTTCCTTCCTTCCGCGCACTATCCTTCCTTCCGCCACTTCCTTCCTTCCGCCACTTCCTTCCTTCCGCCACTTCCTTCCTTCCTTCCTTCCGCCACTTCCTTCCTTCCCTTCCTTCCTTCCTTACCTTCCTTCCTTCCTTCCTTCCTTCCTTCCTTCCTTCCGCGCACTTCCGCCACTTTCCGCCACTTCCGCCACTTCCGCCACTTCCGCTCCACTTTCCTCGGCCCACTTCCGCCACTTCCTTCCGCCACTTCCTTCCGCCACTTCCTTCCTTCCGCCACTTCTGCCGCCTCCTTCCTTCCGCCACTTCCTTCCTTCCGCCACTTCCTTCCTTCCGCCACTTCCTTCCCTCCTTCCTTCCTTCTGCCACTTCCGCCACTTCCGCCACTTCCTTCCGCCCACTTCCTTCCTTCCACCACTTCATTCCTTCCGCCACTTCCGCCACTTCCTTCAGCCACTTCCTTCCTTCCGCCATTTCCTTCCTTCCTGCCTTCCTTCCCTCCTTCCTTCCTTCCTTCCGCCACTTCCGCCACTTCCTTCCGCCACTTCCTTCCTTCCACCACTTTCCTTCCGCCACTTCCTTCAGCCACTTCCTTCCTTTCCTTTTTTTCACTTGATGGTATACTATTAATATTCATGTCTAAAATAATTTTGTCCTTTTTCACTCCTAATCATCAGGGTTTCTTTGTTTATTTTCCTACCAGATTATTGTTTCAAGGCTCGTTAGCTCTCCTCCTCTATTTTATTTCCTTTCTTTGCCCCACCAGCCATCATTAGGCTTTTCTTGTTTCAAGGAGCATTAATCTTTAGCCGTTGATCTCTAAATAGAATTGAAAAATAAAACATCAGACTATCTAGTTCTGCCTTTCCTTAACCTAATCTGCTCCTGATACCATTTGAGTTTAAGTTACTACTTATCTAAAACACAACTTCCTGTATTGAAGAGGACAACAGCTTGGCTCAGATTTGAGTCCATTTCGGTCTGGTGCAGAGATTTCTTTCATTAGAGGTTACAGCAGAATGTTTAGATGTTGAGTCAATACCAAGACGTGTTTAGCATTTAGAACAATCACAGCAATCAATAGAGTTCTGGATCAGCTCACAATCTGATTGCTGATCAGAGTTTGCAAGTTTTGCAGATAATAAAGGTGTCTTGACTAGATGAATATATCTGACAGTCCTGATGTTGAGATGGTGGCCCCAGTAAAAGGGAGGAGGGCCCAAGCCAAATTTGTATCATCTTCAGTTAAACCAGCAGAAGAACAGAGATGCACTGCAGCAGCTGTGGCCTTAAAGCCCCCTAAGAAAATCATAGATCAAAGTTTTAGGTTCATGATCTCTTTCCAACCCCCAGGGACACCTTCCACCGATACAGGTTCCTCTCAAGCCCCCCATCCAGCCTGGCCTTGGACCAATTCCAGGGCTGGGGCAGCCACAGATTCCCAACCTGTGCCAGCGCTTCACCACTCTCACAGTAAGGAATTTCTTCCTACTACCTAATCTAAACCTTCTCTCTTTCAGTTTGAAGGCCATTTCCCCCTTGTCCCATCATTTATCCTATCACAAATGCCCAAACTGCATTGTTTTGCATCTGAAATGAAGAGGGCACAGCCTTCATCCCCTTGGTCTGCTTGCAGGGTTTTGTGGGAAGCTCCTGAGACTCACACTCACCTCCAGTTTCAGTGAGGGGAACAAGCTCCGAACTCCAGCTGGCAGAGATTGATCTAAATCCTGGTGGAGAAATGGCTAATCACTTGTCCAATAAAGTCACTGAATCCCAAAATCACAGGGTCAAAGGGATACTGAGGTCATCAAACCACCAGCCCCTGTACAGGAGAGCTGCTCTCCCCTGCATGGGGGACTGCTCCTGGTTCTGTGTCCTCAGCTCTGAAAATCCTAGATGGAATATTTTACCTTATTTTGCAGTTTTTGCCTGGGGGTCATCTCTCACTACTGAGTGGGTGGTGAAGCACAAAAATGTTTTTGTGGTGTCCAGCACAATTTGAAGAAAGCTTTTTAATAATTTGATCCAGTTTTCTTTCCATGTGTAAGGTCCATTAGGTTATTTGAAAACTATGGTAAATTAGTGCCTCTGGCTCATATTTTTGCATCACTGTTGTGTCTAGAGTTTTCTTTCTCTCTCTAACCTTGTATCAGGAGACATTCAAAAGAACATTTACCATCCCTCGCTGCATTTAACTTAACCAAGATATGACTCCTGGGGATAGTCTAATGTGGAAAAGAGCCAGGAAGAAAATCATTCATCTGTCAGCATATTAATGTTTCTAAATTAATGCACATACTTCTTCATAAAAATTGTTTCTTCAATTCCAAGTCAAATAATATTGATTCTCAATATGACACAAAGACAAGTGATCACTGTAATACAACTTAAAAAGCAACCTGGAAGAGTAGCTGAGGCAGGAAGGGGGATGGGAAACTTGACAAGTGTTTTTTGCTGAAGTGTCAGTAGAATTATTCATTTAGGGGAAGACAAGGAGTTTAAACATGCACAGGTAATTCAAACAAGCCTTTTCTGAAATTCCAAGAGGAAAAAAAATGCTCTTCTAATTTCCACTTTATTAAATTGTGATATTATTAATATTAGTAAGTACATGGCTCTGAAACAAAATGTTTAATGTTTCATAGAAATATAAAATTAACTACATCACTCGCACTTCTGTGGGAAAAGTGTATATAGTAATTCCAATAGGAACAAAAGCTTTTAAATTATCTTTGTCTTTCTTATAGCCAGGCTACCTCCCTTAAAGAAGGAAACATTCAGAAAAGAAATCCTCTTAATATTTCTCTTAGATTTATATATGATGCCATGTGCCCCCATTTATATTTTTCTTTGATGGATTCAGTTGGTCCTGTCACAAATTCTTGACTGTCTACCACCCTCCAGTGGCACAATACTTCCCTACCTTTCCTTGAAAATGTTAAGATTGTCCCCTGTGGTTCCTTCTGTCCCCTCAGTGTGTCTGTCTAGCACACATCCAGATGCAGGCTCTAGGATATGGATGGCTTTTTCTCCATTGGAGGAAAATCCTTGCCTGAACCCCAAGTGTGTGGGACAGAAGCCAAATGGATGTGTTTGAAAAAAAAATATCTCAGCTGTGTCAGGGTAGTTAAGTCTGTTTTGGGTCAGACAACCAAAGTGAGTCGAGCTCTCCTGAGAAACATCCAGCACAAGGAGAGGAAGAGATGCAGGGGAGTGAGGAGAACTGGAATGGGTGCAAAGAGCCACAGAGAGGTGCTGAAATCATCTGATCCTTCCCACATAAATCTGAGTCCTGTAGCACCAGACCCCCTCCTGACTCAAACAAACCTGACTCATTCCTGTACCCCTGCTTGTGACTTCTGACATTTTTCTCTCATGACAATCCTTTCCTCTTCCTCCACATAAAACCAAGACATGATGGGACACATTCAGTATCACAAGATTTTCTGTATCAGGGTTCTTTTTTCAGCTCTTTTTTGCTGTTTTCCTGAATATTAAGTCTGAACCACATCCCTGGCGGTCACACCACAGCCTCTTCAAAGCATGAGCCCACACACACAGACACAAACACACAAAAGGCTCTTCTAAAAACAAAAATTCATCATTCCCAGTAATTTCTGGAGTCAACACTAACAAAGCAATCCATTGTTGAAAATGTGTCAGCAGGGACCACACTACTGGGTAAGAGAGGGAGTAGGGAGTGATTTTAGCACTGGTCTGTCCCTCGCCCTGGACCTGCTGGCTGCCTCTCTGGCCCTGTTCTCAGCTGTCCCTAAACACCTTCTCAAAAAGGAAATCTCCCTCTAAAGGCCTGATGGGAATGGGATGGAAAAGATTGTACAAAACTGAGGTCTAAATTCATCTCTGTTTAAATAAGACTGCTGTTAAAGTTATTACCCACTTCCCCCTCTGCAGAAAATGAGAAAAATTAAGCTATTCCATGTCATGTGTCTCACCTTGTGCTGTGGCTTGGGGAGAAAGCCCTGCTGGAGGTTCCTCTTTTCCATTATTGACTAAAGTAGGAGCCTGAAAAATCTGTGAAGACTCATTTGCTGGTTTTAAATAGGGCTAAAGTTAGTCAAAATGTGTTCCAGTCCTGAAGTGGCCTGTGTCTGCACTGCCTGTGCAGGATGCCAGCTGCTCCAGGCAGAGGTGCCCTTATTGGTATTTTATACTGTAGTCTCATGAAAATCCACTTCTTATGTGTGTTGATTGATGTCCTGGGGGACTTCAGATGTCATGCACAGCCATGGAAAAGCTCTCTGTGAAGAGCCAAAGTAATTGCAAAATTACTTACAATGAGGCATGGAGAGGCTACTGCAGATCCAGCTTTTTGTTATGGTGCAAGTCCCTCCTCCAGCCTTGAGGAAGAGAAAAATGCACAGAATGTACCAATGTGGCTGGTGGCATGTTGAATTTTATACTGAAGGTACTCGGGAAAACAAGGATTCACATTGCAGCTACCTTAGGGAACATTTTCAAACAGGCTTTTCAGAGAAAAAAAGTCAAATCCATGAGCTATAATTATAGCTCAGGAATTTTTAAGGGGAATGGGGCTGTATTTTTCTAGGAAATTGTGTTAATATCTTCAGTATAGTATAACCTAACATTTCTGCTTTCCAGCTGTGCACCCTCTTATCTGCATCCTCTTCTTTGCATTCCTCTGGGACAGAAAACCAAGTTCTGCCAAGGTCCTCCAAGGATCAGAACAGGGAGTTTGAATCTGCAGTTCAGAACTTTGTGTGGCCCAAGGGCAGCTCAGGAAAGCTCCATGAAAGGAGCAGGGAACTCAGGCTCAGACAGGCTGGAGAGCAGCTCCCTCACACAGAACCCTCTAAAGAATTTTGCCTCCTGCCTTCAGTATCCTCAAACTGCAGGGGAGAATCCACTGAAACAGAATCTGCAAAAAAGAAATTACAAATGAGAAAAAAAGCCAAGCTTTCACCTGCTGAAGATAAAAAATATCGGACCTCCTCACCAAGAATTCTGGCAAACCCAGCACCTCCTCAAGCCCTCCCAGTGAAGCAGGATGGACTTCCTGAGGTTGTGTGCACAGTAAGGAAGTGCAGCATTTACCTGAAAACTCAGCAAAAAGCCCCTAGAGCTCTGCTGAGAGATGCCAGCTCCAGTCCTAGGTGACAAGTGGACCATATCAGTGCAGGATTGCACCGACAGAACCCCAACAGAATTGATCTGTGTGGCCACACCCAGGGGTGTTCTCAACTGTTCTATTACTTCCAGATCCACAACCAGAGGATATGATGCTGGATGAGAAAACCTTGTCTCACCACATAGACAAAAAATACCCAAAACCAACTTGTTTTGCATGAATGCAAGTCTCCATTCTGAGATAAACCAGTGTTCAGAACAGTCCATCATAATGGCTCACAGCTCAAAGTACACCCCTCACCCCTCTGTCAGTGGGGGCCAGTGGAGCATTTATCCATCTTCTATACCCTGGATAACTTCCCACTGTCCTCTGCCTCTTTTTATTAATGCACCAAATTTTCCCATTTTCCCAATTACTCACCAGGTACTTCATATAAAGTAGTTAATGGTGCCCTTACAAGGGCTTTGACAAACATGAAGTTCTTGAATTCAGCCCTCCTTAAGTGTGCAACTTTGCTGTTCATAGTGGAATCCGAGGGATGTGCTGCCAGCACATTCCCACTGGCAAAGCGGGAAACATTCCACCAATGTAAAACGTGGTACAAGAGACATCACCAGCATGAGGACATGGTCAGTGCCTCACTGTGGACTCCTGCACAATGCCAAAAAAACTTGTCTGGGTTAATGTTGCCAGTATTACACTACATTAATGGAAATATTACATTACATTCATTACATTGCTATTGTATAAAGCTGCACAATTCCAAGGCCAGCATGCAGCACATCCGTCTTCCCTTCCAGTGTATAAAAAGCAAGCACCAATGAGGTTTGCTTTATAAAGAAAAATACAAAATTGCGTTTAATATCACTTTCATAAGGAAAAATCTGTTTTTATTTTCTGTCTCGGTTGTAAAAATAAAAATATTTCCATTCATATAAGAGCCAGAGCAAGTCTTTTGGTTGGATACATTCTTCTATCTTTATTGAGACAGATATGATATAGAACACAAATAAGCTTTGAGAAATAAACCTGAAATATATTTTCCACTCTCTTTGTCCCTCTCCATCTGCAACACAGTCGTGGTCATAGCAACATTGGTCCATTGGTTATCTGGTTTTTCTTCTGCTTCTATTCCTTACAGGCTTTCAGCATCCGAGCTCAGCAGGATCAGAAAGGATTGAAAACAAGTGGAAGCAGGCACAGGTGGGGTCTGGCACATCCACAACTTTGAGGTGACCTGATGGAGTTTGCACAGCCCATTGCTTTCCTCTCACAGAGATCGACAGTGGGTGCTGACTGCCCTTCTGGGTTTTAGTAAATGACTCAAACTTCTCTGGTTTCCTGTTCTGTAAGACTGGGTTTCAAGCTGAACAGACTCAATCTTTCCACTTCAGTTTTCTTTACAGAGATTAATGTACAAGAAGAAAAAATGAAACCAATTTGGTATCTACTCTTCAGAAGGGTTTAGCTCACCTCAGGGTATGCTGCAGTGTGGAGTGGAATGATGGAATTTTACTGGGGGAAGAAGAAGGGAGAAATGGAAAGTAGAAACTAAGTATTAAGAAAATTACGTGGGAAAAAACAAAAACAAAACAAAAAAAAAGGCATAAATAAAACAAAAAAATTGTAAGTGAAGCAGAGGTACAGAAAATGTTTAGTGCTGCACAAAATCTTCAAATACTTGCCTTTTGCTGTGCTTCTGAAAGAGTTAATCCTGGGTGTCAGCCAGGAACCCAAGTAATGATTCCTCTGCTCCTACCCTCTTACATCAGCAGCAGATCAAGATCAAATTTTAACATTGTTAAAATGCACAGAATAGCCATAAAATGAATCCTTAATGAAAGGAGCAATGGGTCAAAAAGGGCACATTTTGTTATTCAATAAGTCCATTAAAACTTTTCGATCTGCTGAATGAAATACCTCTGTGCAATGCTGAAATAAATGAGTTGGGTCCTTCTGATGCAGTTTATGTGTAAAGATAATTTCAGCAGGTCTGAAAGTCATCACAAGAGACTTGGTTCTGCCTTTTAGTATGGTTGTTTGTGGTACCTTCCATGTCTTTCACATTTTAAATGATTGCTCGTCAGTGATTCCCAGGCTCCACATTTTGAAGGTGTTCTCAAAGGCACCAACCCTTGGTCCCTCACGCACAAGCTGCTATTTTTGGAGGGCAGTCTGTGCTTATTGGAACAATCATTTTTTTCCTTGAGAGGTCAAGCTAAAGGGTCAAACAGAGAAAAGAGATACACATACAAATAGCAGATTCAAGGAGCTCCTTGCTAAAGGATGTCAGGGATGTAAAAGGTTTACATGGCTTCAAGGAGGGGACTAGGCAGGGTACTCAGAAGTGAGAGCTAATGAGAGCAGGCCTCTGGGCAGATAAATCACACACACCAAGCTGACACAAAAATCCCATAAATTAGCCCTCAGACCTTACACCTCTTTCAATTCCAAAACAGCTGAATGTTTTCTGAATTTTAGAAAATTGTATCCACGGACTTGGGACCTTTTTTTCTTTTTACAGAAATTCAGGAAGGAAATCAAGCATTCATACAGAGCTAAATGATCTATTTTTGGCACAGCCGTGGTGCTTGCAGGAGACATTTATTTTTTTAGCTCAGAAAGGGTGTTTGCAGAATGCTTGTCATTCATGAAGAAATAAGATTTTATAGAAGTTTATGCCCCATAGGCAATAAATATGAAATAATATGCTGTACAGAAATATTCCCAAAACAAGGCTCTCTAAGAATCTAGGATCAAATTCCAGCATACTTGGGAAGTGAGAAAATATTTTTTATGTCAGTAAGAATTGCAATTAAAATGTTTAGTCAGATTTAGGACACAAAACAATCGTAGCATTTAAAAAAAAGTCTGAAGCCTTATAATTCCACAGAAATGGCTACAGAAACTATTTGGCTTTCTACTGATCAAACTCTGTCTCCAAAGTACTTGCTGCCACAGACAACAGAAAATAAAAATCAGCAGAGATTTGAACAACAAAAATCATGCCAGAATCTCTTGTTTTGTTTGTATCTTGCTTGTGGCTCATAACTAGGAGTTGCAGCACACATTATAATTTTGTAAAAGCTTTTTGGACTGAGTTTTGGGGGGTGTTTCTGGTCTGCTTTCCCACCCCTCTGACATAAAACAAATAACCTGCATCTGGTTTTGTATCCCGCATTTCAGACTCGCAGCTCCCCTAATTCCCACTTTTGCTGACTCCCGTGCATAGCATCAGCCCCGGGAGCTGATGCAAGCTGGCTGAGGAACCTCTTTTCTGTACACCATAATCTAAACGCACTTAGCGAGCCAATGAAATATGTGGGCAAAAGGGAGGGGCTTTCCTGGCTGAGGGGCTCTGGCAGGGGAACAGCTGCTGAGCAGCAGAACCCTTACCCCAGAGCCAGGCAAACACACTCATTCACATCCTCGGTGGCTCTGTGTGCTGCCAGGGGTGGCAAGGGCAGCTAACTCCCTCCTCCTCTCTCTGCAAAAAAAGTGAGCAAAACTTGCACAGAGAAACAGAAAGGACAACAAACCGTCCGGCTGTTGAGACATTTCAGCAGATCCAGCGATGGCCTGGGTCCAGTAATTTTCTCCTGGTTAAACCACCTTGCTCTACATGAAGAACGCCTCAGGGGGTACTTAAACAGCACTGAGGATTATTTAACCTTCCTGTGCGGGCCCCAGACGGAGCCCACCTGTTCCTCGCCCCATGGTTTTGGTGTACTCGGTTGATCTTCGTTTGTAGGGAGTGGTGGGCAACTTCTTTGGTTTGCCTCGTTATCCTCAAGCACCCGCAACATGAAGACCCCGACCAACTACTACCTGTTCAGCCTGGCGGTCCTCGGACCCTGCTGGTGCTAGCTTTTTGGGGATGCCCTTGGAAGTGTACGAGATGTGGAGCAACTACCCCCTTCCTGCCTGGGGCCCGTGGGCTGCTACCTGAAGACGGCTCTGCTGGAGACCGTGTGCTTGGCCTCCATCCCTGAGCGTGACGGCGCTGAGCGTGGAGCGCTACGTGGCCGTGCTGCACCCGCTGCGCGCCCAAGCTGGCCGGCACGCGCCGCCGCGCCCGCGCCATCCATCCTGGGCCTCTGGCTGCTTCTCCGTGCTCTGCGCCACTGCCCCAACACGGGCACCCACACGGCATCGTCCTGCAAGCACTTCCCCCAAACGGGCACCCTGGTGCCCGGCTTCTGCCACCTGCACCGTGGGTGGTGCCACCTTGTGGATCTACAATTGTATCGTGCAGGTCCACCTCTCTGCTCTTCTATGTGCTGCCCATGGGGGTGATAAGTGTGCTGTACTATCTGATGGGGCTAAGAGTGAAGTCCGGCTCCAAGCTGTGCTCAGTGTTGCCTTGGCTCATTCTTTGTGTGTTTGTGGCTATGCGTGGCTTTTGAGTGAGTTTTTTTGCACCTTTTTTTTGTTTGCCCAATGTTTTTCCCCCCCCAAACCAGCAAAAAGTGTTTTCTCGAACCTCTGAAAATCGTAGATCCATACTTCTTCTCTGGTGCAAGCCTGTTCTGAAATTAAGATAGCTATTAGCTATATAGATAGCTTATTTACCCCAATCTTCTTATAAAAAACTTACCATCACTGCTGCTCACGGTCTGAATGTTAATGAAAACACCCAAGTCTGCAGGTTGATTCCAGCCTCTCAGAAAATTTACGCCTTTTGCAGCAGGGACTAGAAAGAAATGGACCAAAAGGAAAAATGTGGAAAGAATAAAAAGAATATGGCTAGTGATTGAATCTTGTGTGCTATTTATTTTCCCTTTCCTTGTGACCTACAGAATTTCTAGTTGCGCATTACTTTTCTTTCTTTTTCTTTCCCTGGAGGCTGGTGGTAATATTCACTTGTTAAAATTCACAAAGCTCATAAACTGAAATCTTAACCTTATTGCTGCAGCTAGAAAAAATCAGCAATCATTTCTTTCATATAACTACAAGGCCTTGTTTTCACCAGGCTACCTTAGAGCTTATATTCATTCCTCTCTTCAAAAATTTGAAACCTACTTTTGACAAGTCTCCATCATGTAAATGTGTGGATAAAAACAATGAGGATCACAGTGTTGTAAAAAACTACCTAGCACAAGACTGAGATGCCACTGCTAATCACAGTGACTTGATGACCACTTTCTTTCTCATAAGTTACAGACATTTAGGGCAATATAAATATCCCATTTTATCACACTGAATTTAACTTAAAAGTTTACAAAGATCTGATCCCATACGCAAGAAAGGGAGACAAATTAACTTATTAAATATATATGCAAAAAAACTCTACCAAATCTCTGCTGGTGTATATAGAATTTTGATGTTGTGCTGGCTGATATTTACTGTTAACCTGAAATTATTACAGAAGCAATTTTTTACTTACCCAGAGAAAAAAACATGGATTATCTGCCAGAAAATCCACAGCACAGAGCAGATCCTCGAGGGCAATGAATGGGTTTAAACTATCCCAAAATCTCTGGAGGCTCTTGAAGGGTCTTTTTACATAGCATCAATTAATATTTTTGCAAAATTAGACCTGAAGGGAATAAAAGGTGATGAAAATAGAGTTGTTACAAAAAAGAAAAAGAGAAATACATGAATTTATAGAAGGAAGATTTGAAGGTATGCAATAACTTCTGTTTGCAGCAGCAGATATTTCCTATAACCCCCATCCCAGAAGAGAAGCTTAGTACCAGATGGAGGGCTCATCCCCCAGGACCTCTGCAAATTTCACACATTTGTTCAAGCTGTCTTTCCTAAAGATCAGTCATGTTCACTGTTTGTGCCTCTGTTTTTCTGTATATCCAGTCTCAGACTTCCAAATTTTAACAGGATCCATCCTGGCTAGATCTGCATTA
The DNA here is from genome assembly GCA_039654755.1 of Calcarius lapponicus. Classification (NCBI taxonomy): domain Eukaryota; kingdom Metazoa; phylum Chordata; class Aves; order Passeriformes; family Fringillidae; genus Calcarius; species Calcarius lapponicus. The sequence goes on from CM077476.1 coordinate 6,084,506, forward strand.
TCTCCAAGCTGCATTGGGCAAGATGATTTTCATTTCTTCAACAGAAGTGATAGAAGAATGACGAATATATATAATTTTCCAAGAGGAGATACTTTTTTATCTGCTCACCAGACGAGGA